>CATIWM010537086.1:0-62841 GCA_949671775.1 Mallotus repandus | reverse complement strand
TGTGATTCTCCTATATAATTGTTATAACTTTTGATTTATATTCTTAGTAGTTAATTAGTATTTAGATTTTATTACTTAAGAATTAGATTTTATTATTTGTTTGAATTAATATTCCTACTCCCATTTGATTGCCTATCCATCTAAGTAACTATCCAGTTAATACAAAATTGCTCCAAATTCCCGAGTGTTCGACACCCCTATTTGCTTTATACTAAGTTTTAGAGACTAGGGTATACAATTTGACCCGCTTCAGGTTACTGCCGATGCGCTAGGAAGCAGTTTTGAGGTTTAGCAAGGAGGTAGATCCTGGTATCTTAATTTGTAGTAAGCATGTTGCTCTTCAAATTGTATCTAGAAGCCTTTTGGATATGGTTTGGTGAAATCCATTCTTACCCTAATCTTAACACTGGGGTATCTCGACTTACTCAGCTTTGAGAGATCATTCAACTTCAACAACTCAAACATTTAGGATACAATGGACTTAATATTAGACTTGTATATGAAACCATGAGGGAGATTTTCTACATGGACCCAAATATTATAACTATTGAACTCATAATCCTTGAGGGATTTAAGTCCATTCCAATCCTTAATAATAAAGTGATGACTGAACACAAACCAAGGAGTGTTATTTAAGATATGAAGCTTACCTTCCTCTGTTTTCAGATTGATTTTATAGAGGTTGTCATCATTTAACATCTCCACTGATTGTATTTCAGCGGGATGCCATAACTTACCGAGACAAAGTTTGAGAAGATGGGGAGAATAATGTTTGCCGGTGTAAAGTTTACCCACTATGGTTGTATTGACTACTTGCTATGAGATGTCATTTGAAGCTTGGTCTTCCATTATTGCACCCAGAATCAGTATTGATGAGATTGAAAGAGGGAGAAAAGAAAGTGAGGAACACATATAAAGAGTGATATAGTTTTAGATATAATGGGGATCAGAAAAGTTCCACAAAGAGATTTAATGAGTCAGTTCTTGAGAAGATAAAAAATTGGATGGGGAGATGAAGAGTCCCTAGGGAGAAATGAATTGCTTGGATAAAAGTAAGTTCTTGGCATATGTCTCTCTATGCTTTTATTGTTAGCTGAGTGATATAAAATCTAGGTGTTAATCGCCTGACATTTATAATGGACTAAACTGAACGGTAGAGATCTACTCAGCAACATATGAATTCTTGGCATTCTTTGCTCATGTCATTGCTTCCACATGTCTGTCTCTAAATTCTATGAGGTAACTTCTGCTAAATTTAGTAAGAATATGGTGCTTATTAAAATGTGTATGGATTTCTTACAGGGTCAAATCATTTGGCATGTCTTTGTGCTTTGAAGCTTATTTACTTATTTTTATCTTATAGTATTCAAGATTATGGAATTTTAATCTTGTTGATGCTATTCATATGAACAATGGAGAGATAATTGCTCAGTGGCGCAAAATCTATTTCCAGAACTTCTTGGTAAGATGTTCACATTGTACTCTATTATCTCTCTTGAAAAGTATTTTTTTCCTTACTTTTAAACATCATGCATGTGCCTCCAAATCCATGTGTTCAAGAACATCTATTAGTTAACTGCAAGGAAACTGTGAAACCTCTATGTGTGCCAATGTAAGTAAATTGGTCTGTGTGTGCGCGTGTTGTCATATATAGTAAGTAAAATTGCTTACATTTAAGATATATCATTTTATTCTATAATCATTGTAGGAAAAAATTCAACTTTATTAATTGAAAAGGAGTTTAATGTATTTTCCTGTGATTACTTTGCTTCTTTGTGTTTCATCCTCTCCACTTTTGGTTGATTTCCATCATTATAACCAATTTCTTAAAATTCTTTTTCTGGTTCTTAATTACCCAAAGCCTTGGGGATAGACACTGCCCCGTTGGATGTCTTGGATTGAATTCTGTCAATAATTATATGTTGCTTCTTTGCAAGATAAAAAATTTAATGCCATGTATATTCAATTGAATTCAACTGATTTGTCAAATTTTTTTCTGCCAAGTGAAAGATATAGAAGAAGAAGTAGAATTATTTGACTTTTGAATTATAGTTGAGAAGGGAATGGAAGCATGTTTTGTGATTCTGGCACAAACTGCAGCTTAGGACAGTTACAGTTGATCAAAGAGAGTTAAGGTTCATGAGCTCTTCAGGTTTTCAAGTTCTCTAATACTAAGAATTTGTAACTTTAGGGGCAAACCTTCTCCTGCAAATGACGAAGTTCTGAGCATCCAACAACATACAACTCCATTAATGAAGGTAAAAGAACTAGCATACACTCAGGCAGTGACTAAAATTTATTTTTGCTGCTAGGGACGGTGGAGCAAAAGTGAATGAGGTGGCTGTGAGGATGGAAATCGATTTGAGAGTAGAGGATGAGCAGAGGGTTCAATTTTCTATTAATCCATTAAAATATTAATACCCCCTTCATTTACTTTCCTCAGCTTGTAAGTGAATGACACACATTACTTTAATTAAAATTTTGGGTTTAAAGGGCTAAAAATTAAAAAATTTGGGTTTAATTATCAAAAAAAAGTTAAATTGGGCCTATGTAGTCCCATGTAACAAGTTTAAGGGCCCCTTTGTATATTAGTCCATAAATTTTTAGTACAAATTACATTTTTCTCCCTTAAATTTGACTTAATTTATACTTATCTCGCTCTTATTTCAAAATCGAATTTTTACCTCTCTTAGTTTTTATTCTGTTAAAATTTAAGGAGTGACATATAAAAAGATTAAAATGCCCTTTCAAATAATAAAAACTATAATTAACTATAAAATACTAATGATATTAACAAGATATTTTAGTGTTTTATATTTAATAACATAAAATATATACATTCCTTATTAAAAAAGAAAAATGAATTAAAAAAGGTAACAAATATACATTATATTTTAAAAAGTAATTGTTTAAATTAGAACTATCTAAATAACTTAAATCTACAATAAATCTATTGTTACTAACAATCAAGTGTTTAAATCAATTAAAATAAATATAAAAAATAATATTAAATTAATAAAATAAAAAAATAATTTTAAATGTCCTTATCATCATCATGAGATTCCATATTGCGTATGATTTTATTTTTTTGGTTATGAATTTTTTGTGGCAATATTTTAATGTCCACTTAAATGAGAAATGTATATATTTAATGTTGTTAAATATAAATGATTAAAATATCTTGTAAATATTACTAGTATTTTATAGTTAATTGTAGTTATTTATTATTTAAAAGGATATTTTAGTCTTTTTATTTTATATTTAATAAAAAAAAGGTTTAATCATAATGAAAGTTCTTAAATATTAATAGAATAAAAGTTGAGAGAGGTAAAAATTCAACTTTTAAACAATAAGAAGGTAAGTGTAAATTAGGTCAAATCTCAACAAGCAGCTTAATTTTTTTTATTAATATTTAAGAATAGAAAAAAAGTACATATTAGTGTTTTGTGGTTGTACTCATTTTCAATTAGGGATATGTGATACTTTTTTCTTTGTGACAAAAATTAGCCTCTGATCTAATCCGTTGAAGACAATTTACACTAATACTATTTGAGATAACAACATGACATAGGCATAAATAGAATTTTACATTGGTTATAAAATTTCAACCTTTAGTTAAAAATGAGTGAAATCACAAGGTGTTTATTTATATTTATTTATAATTTTATTCTAAAATAAATAATTTATTTTATATAAAAATATTTATTTTAATCTATGAACGAAATAAAAGTTATTGTTATTTTTTAATTTTAAATAATTTAATTTTAAAGTATTTCTATTTATTTTAATTATTTTATAAAAAATATTTTAAATTTATAAAATAGTAATAATTTATAAAAAAAAGTGACTTTTGTGATATTTGCAAAAAAACATTTTAGTTTTATAAAATATATAACTCATTTTAAAAAATATGTGGTTTTTTACAAAAAGTAATAATATCATTTTTACACAATAACACTTTTAATTATAAAATGTCAGTAACATTTTTTGAAAAATTATAATCATAAAAAATGAATTTATAATATATAATTTATTTTCATAAACAAGAAATAAAAAAATATATACATAAAAAAATTAATAATCTCTTCATATTTTTATCATAAATTGAAATAAACCTTCTCAAATAAAATAAGTCAGTTTATCTTAAAGTAAAATTATCGGAAAACTACAAATAACTATCCTTTAATTTCATTTGTTCTCAACTAGATGTTGAAATCCTACAACTAATATGAAGTTTCATTTTTTTTAATCCATGCCACGTTGTCATCTCAAATGGTATAAGTGTAAATTGCTTCAAGTTGTCAACAGACTGTAGCATAGTTAGGATTGAAATTTTGTGATATGACCTATTTAAATATATGATATGAAATTAAATTGGTTTGAATTTAGTATAGAAGGGTTTGCGTTATAAATTAATTAACCTATTTAAAATACGAATGAAATCGTATCCCATTTAAACACGTATTAATCGTATATCCATTGAGTTTTTTTTTTTAAGAATATATATTCATTGAGTTAGCATGTTAAAATATATCATATGATATATCATATACTAAGATAATAACACATAAAAATTTGAATTATTAAATAAATATTATTAAATATTAAGTAAATAAAATTAAAATATTAAATATAATAAAAGTTTATGTATTTGTAATAATGTTATAGAGCTTTGATGTAAGCTACTATTGCCAATTGTATTAATAGAATTGCATAGTTTTAGCATAAATTAATAATATTATTAATAAAATTCATATTATAAATTAGCATTCATATTATAAATTAGCATTCATATTATGTATTAGTACTAATTAAAGGTAATTTAAATACTAAGTAAATATTATACAATATTTAATTTATATTAAGTAAATAAGCATGATACAAATATTAAAATTATATAGTTTTGATTTAAATTAGTTCATATTATTTTATTTTTTATATATAATAAATTATACATTAGTAAAACATTTGTATAATATATTATATTTAAATAAATTAAAATATAATCTTAATCTTTGAATAAAAGCCCTAAAGGGGGTGAATAGGGTTGATCAAAATTTTGAAGAAAGATTAGGATGTAACTAAGAAATGAAGAGAGAATTTTCAAGAACAAGAATAAACAAATTAAGACAAGCAATTTTAGGAGGTTAGTTCCTCAATGAACCAACATCTCCATCTAACTTATCTTATGTTAGGATTTTTAATCTTCCACTTCAATCTTATTTCCAAGATTGAGTACTCAAAAGTTTTAAAACTCAACTCTAACTTTACAATAACAAAGCTTTTCTTGGCTTAGTTCTAACCAAAATCTTAAGTTCTCAAGTGTTTTGATGGACAACATTTTGATCAATTCCTCTAGTTAAGTTCCTCACTTCTCTTTATAACTCAAGAAAAGAGATGAATGAGAATATAATCTAGAACACACAACCCATACTCAAAAATAAGATTAGAGGTTTGACTGCATAATAAATTATAAGAGAAATTTGTCCAACCAACCATCTAACTTCTTAAATGAAGTTTTAGATAATGTTTTTATAGTTAGAGATCAAAATATGGTTGTTGGAGTGCATTAACTTTGTCCCTAACCTTCTCCATGCTCATTTAATGAACATTCAACTTTTTATATGAAATTCACTACTTATGGTCACGACTATCCTCATCACAATCGTGACCTCTAAATCACAATCGTGACCTCCAACAAAGTAGTTGATACAACTCAAAACTGACCGTTGAAGAGTTGATAAATGGACTGTGACCACCATTATGATGAGACCTTAAATCGTGAGGGTCATTATCTTCAATCTTTGTCTCAACATCCATCTTGATCAGGTTCATTGCTCAGCTCATGACAACTTGATCATAATCGTGATCATACACCTCACAAATCGTGACTTGGATTGTGAGGGTCATTATTTAAGTTTTGGAAAAGACTTCAATGGACTCTCGATTGTGATCATTATCATCATAATCACCATCACGATCATTAAAGAGATCCTGAGGGCGTTTGTCTTTTTTTTTTTTAACTTAAGCATCTAAAAGGATTTGGATCGTGGTGATGCTCACGATTGTGACCTTGCTTAAGCATCACTATCTTTATAAGAAACTTCATTTTCAAGCCTTGAATGAGCTTTATTTTGAACCTATCTTAAACAAACTTAAATCACACACATTAGTGACTTAAAATAAGGGTAATTAAGATTTGATCATGCAAATGGTCAACAATCGTTTATTAAAATATTATTGACTATAATGTAATAATGTGTAAGAAATATTATTTATTTTAAAATTTTTAAATATTTTATCTTTAAATTTTAATATATTTTTCAAACATATTAAATGGGACCTAAATAGGTTGTGTCGCATAACCTACTCTATAGACGTGTCTGGATTTATGCTTAAAGTTTTGATACAATTAGTTAAATGGGCCATGTTTTGGGTGAACCCATTTACTTGTTGTGTTTGTAACATGAATTTAGTTTGAGATTGTTGTTCTTGTATTGTGATATTTTTGTTGAAAACAGTTTTGTGGATTTTCGAGGGGTCTGTGGTGGAGCATAGGAATTAGGCTAATAGAAACGTACCATGTCCCATAATACATGGTCGTGTAGGTGACCGTGTTAAGATGTTCATTTTGATCTTGAGAGGAAAATGACTCGAAACACACCCGATGTTCGAAGATAGGTTTAGTTCCTGAGAGGTACTTGGCCTAAAATACACTCATGTTTAAAATCATATCAAAATGTTGTCTCCATTCTAGATACATAAATAGGCTGAAACACGATCGTATAACATGTAGAATGGACATTTTAACTCTGCGCCTATTTTTTCTCCAATTTATTCTCCACTTATATTATATATATTACTGTACCAAAAGTAGGGCAAATAATTTTGGAACATTACTTTGCCTTAGCACTCCATTTGTATGCTCTTTTCATAATAATGGATTCTGTCCTCTTCTACCAGCAGTTTTTCTCCGCCTTAAGGTTTTTCACATACATATTATGTCTACTTTTTTGCTTCTTTATTATTTGCCATTGTTTTGTATTTATTTTCTGCATGCTTCTACAACATTACTATAATATATATGTCTTGATGCGATTCATTTAAGACCCACTGACATGAATTACTAGCACTAATCACGTTGCGTTTTGTAAAAAAAAAAAAAAAGGCTCTAGTTGAAAAAATGGAACTACAAGATAGTTATGTATACTTTTCTTTTAAAAATACATAATTTTATTTTGTTTATATTTTAGTACTTTACTCACTAATATTATAAAAAAATATCAACAATAAATAAAATAAATATTTAATAATAAAATTATTTATTGATGTAACATTCAACTAATTATAATAAACTTATAATAAATAAAATTATGATATAATTTAAATTTTATTAGAAGTAAAAAAAATTTTGAAAAAAAATTTGTAATATTTTTAAATGGATCAAAATAGATAAATTGATGATAAATGATATATAAAATAACTTTATTATTGAAAATTAATATTTTATATTTTATCATAAAATAAAAATATTAATCATATTAATTAATAGAGTACTTAAAATCAGTTAAATAAAATTATATTTTAAATATTACAAAATTATAAATAAATAATTAAAAAATTGTCCAATGATATGATTTTTTAAATATTTTTCTTTAGTTCATTGTTGACACCCGATTTTCAGCAGTCCCCCAAAAGTGGTCCAATGTTGAAAGTTTTCTATCAACTAGATAGAGGAGAATCTTAAAAAAAGCTATCCATAGTATGCTTCCAAAGTTGTAATCCAAAAACTCCTAAATTGGGCATCCAAACCATTGAAGCAGACACCTAAACCCTTGAATTGGGAGTTTGATTCTTTGAGCCGGAAGCTCAAAAGACCAAACCATTTCCTAGAACATCCAAGTAAAGGTTCTACTTTAAAAATCGGACTTTAGGTGCAAAACCAAGACTTTTAAAACCATGGACAAAGGCTTTAAAAAGTTGCACCAAAGCTTCCGGAGTCCAGTTCAATGGTTTAGAGACCGAATCCAACCTAAACGCCCAAAAAATCCGTAGATTTTTGAAAATCTCACCGAACCAGACCTAAAGGGTCCAAAAGACCCCTGGAACTCAAAGAATTTGAAAGATGGCCTAAAAACGTGTGAAAACATTGCGGAAAGTGATGAACATGCTTAGGTCCCAAAAAAACCCACGCGCTTCATCCATTCATGCACGTGGATTAAAAATCCACATGAGTGGTTTAAAACCATGCACGTGGATGATGGAAACCACGCACGTGGATACTTGTCCATGCGCATGGGTTTTCTTGTGGGTCTGAATTTTTAATAAATTTTTATTTTTCAAAGGACTTTTGACAATTTTTTAATGATCTTGGGATGATTTTAGGGAATGATTTAGACTCTCCTAAGCCAAAAACACATTAAAAATCATTGAATTAATGACTCAAACCCCTTCAATTTAGGGTGATTGACTTGTGAAAACCCAATTTTCAAACACTTGTTACCTCAAATATCTTCATCTTTTTTTTTTTTAGAATTTTAGATCCAAAATCCAAATCTAAACTCATTATAGTCAAAGCACACAACGAGGGTAATCCTTTGAATATCTACTTAATCATTTTCATAAAAATTGCATTTTTAATACATTTTGCATATTTTCTTCTTCTTCTTCTTAATTTCTGTTTTATTTATTTACTTTGTTTTATCATTTTTATTTATTTTATTTATTTTCACTTTCATTTGTACTTTTATTTTTATATTTATTTTTATTGTTTACTTATTTGCATTCTCCTCATCTCTACATATTCTCTTTTATCTTATTTAAATTTTCATTCTTTTTTATCATTTTTATTGTCATTTCATGCATTATTATTATTATTATTATCATCATCATCATCATCATCATTTGTGTTGAATTTGTGATTTTGGATGATTGAAGTAGTGGTGATATTGGTGAAGGAAGTGATGAAATCAAATCCGGGAGCGTTTGATTTACTTGTTTAGTTGAATATATAAATCTTGCATTTTTATGTGATATATGACATCATTATCATCATCAGAAAACATAAGTTTTTAATTATTTTATTTATTTTTACTTATTCATTTCATTAAAGTTTTCATTTTTATAATTAAAAATCATGTTTTGATCATGGTGTTAATGTAAAAATGCTATTTTCGTTTAGTTTTTGCTTTCTTTGAGTAAATATTGGATTTTTATTTCATTAAATAATATTTTGCTTGCTCTGTTTGCTATATATTTGAATTTTCTATTTTTAACATAAAAATAGTATTTTCTCCAATTTCATAGTTAAAGTTTATATTTTTATTTAAAATATCATCATTTCCCATTAAATGCTACATCTTTAGCATTTTTTATAATTTTATGATATTATTTTTATAGAAAATGAGATTTCAATACAAAAGTATGATTTTTATTGTTAAAATGTGATAAAGGTGAGATCTTTACCATAAAGATGACATTCTTATCATAAATATTTGAACTTTATCATTTAAATAATTATTTTCTATTACAATAAAATATTTTTATTTTTCATTTTATTTTGCATGCTTATTCATTTTGCATATCATTTTAGAAAAGTACCAATGACCATGTAATTAAATTCCCCATTTAAGGAATTTCTTTAAGAATTACTTAAATTATTTACCCTAATTGATTATATGATCCATACATTTGCATTAGCATCCCCATTTGCTATTTGCCTTAATGTCTATTTTATTATATGATTGATTCATTACCGTGTGAATGAATAAGATATATGGAATTATTATAAATGGATTATGTGCTTGCATGTCTTTGTGTACTAACCTTTGTTTTGCAGGGATTATTAAAATAGAATTTTTTCTTTTATTTTCTATTCTAATTCTATTTATTAGAATAACCTATTTTCAAAGTGATGTAATCCTTAACCCCGATTTCCTTTTATTTATTTTTAATTTCGATGTAATCATTAGAATATGTTATTTCAAGGGTTATAATCCTTAATCCCTTCCCCCATTTTTTATTTTTATTTTATTTGGTTTGTTTTGATTAATTATCTTTTTGCATGCTTATGTGTCTATCTGCTTACTTGTTTTTTTTTGAAATAAATGCTATTTATATGTTTTGATTGTTATACTTGTTTATTCTTTGTCTTCATTGTATTTTACAATGTATGCATCAATATAATCATTCTACGTGCCAATTATCAACCAATGCCATTTTAGATTGACTAATATTCAAACATGGGAATGCATCACTAAAACCAAAATTAGGGCTATGTGATAAGCAATTTAGGATATGTATATTAAGAAATGGTCAAGTAGATGTTACTCCATGAACCTAGAATCTCTGATAGAGGAAATGAGTTTCTGTTTCCTATTTTCTGACTATGGTCAGGTGACAAACTCCAAAACTCACAAAGGTTGGCTCCACAAGGTTATCCCTCCCAAATCATTAACATTTGAAAATTAAAATATCCCTATCGCCTGTCTCTTTTGAGCCGCGATCACCATTTGCATATCACATATTAGAGACTTCACTAGGGAGAATTTCTGGTTCATGAGGAGTCAAATTCAAAAAAGACTATTTCTTATTATACATACTTATTCTGCTTTCTATTATAATAGCATACCAATTGCATTTTCACAACACTCATCACACTTGCACAATTGGTCCTTATCAGCTGATGTTGCCAAAGCAACTGCCACCATGGTTTCACTCTAGGCATGGGGTGGTTAATTTGGTATCATCACCTTTAGCCTTTACTTGAGGATTTGCCAAACTCATTTGACCATAGTTTGTAACCTAAGTCTTTAAGGGGGGCGACCTGAGTTATAAAAAATGCTAGCTTACTAACTTGATTCTATTAACCTTAAGTCATATGGGGGCATCTCACTAAAGGAACTTAAGTCTTTCACCTTGACTTATCCCATATAGATAAATCGGTAGATACTTCCCCTAAGATCATACCTGGCTTTTCATACAAACTTTATCTGGATGACATCGACTTAACCTAAATCTAATAAATGAAAGTAACATCCTCAATTTCCCTTATCAAATGGCCACATCCTATTGGTTTCCATGAACTATCTTTGTTAAAGGCTTTTTGACCCCAATTGATCTTGTGTGAGTCTAAAGCATAAGGGGCAATAAGAGTCACACCCTGATTTAGATAGCCTGAAGTAACCTTTAGTCATGATCTCATTTGGTATTAAAAGTTGTGAGACATTGCACATTTATTCTCTTTTAGGTTATTAGGTTCATTTATGCCAAACTGGATGATATATGACTGTATTGTAGAAAATGAATGGTCAATCATTTGTTGATTCTTCTTATTTTATAAGAACATATTTAATATCGGTGTATTTAACAAAAATTGGACTTCTCATGTTATTCATAAACATTATAAAATGGACATGTAAATGCTGTGGATGTCATTTAAAGCCCGACAAAATGTTCCGTCCATCGATATTATATGTCATTCTTGATTACCCCCGCGGAGTGATAAGGTCATAAGGGTGTGATTGTCGATGATTGGTTTGCTTATTTTGCAAATTTCCACTAATCATGTTTGTTTATTTTGTTTCTTTTTTTATTCTCGTGTATATATACATACATGCATTTGATTTATGAACTAACACATAATTTCTTGTAGCCATCTTAGAATATGCATCTTGCACGTCATGCATACATGCTAACTTCTTTGTCTTGTAGGTTCATGATATAGCATGCATTAACGCTATCTTTTCTTTGCTTTGAACCCTTAATTTAGTGTAAAAAATAGCTCTAAGAGTGCTTTGTATACACAAAATAGCCAAATGCACCAGTTTCAACCTGAGCGTCAACATGGCTAAATTTAACCGAGAATTAGCATTGAATATGGATGAGAATCTCAAATATGCACTCAAGAAGATGGTATCTGATGGAAATTTTTCTAAATTTCCTTAGAATAAGATAAAAACTACCATTGCGCAACTGCTTTGCTCTAAGGAAGGATATAGAGAAGCTTCTAGTTTTTTGAATGCACAAATTGACAAGTGAAAGAATGTGATGCATACTTATAATCCACTCAACGAGGATGATAGTTACTATTAGGCTTTAAAAGGAGCACCACCACCCACCCTCCCTTTTACCAAACTAGTTAATCTAATTAAGTATAAATTGTCAGAGGAGGTCAAGATGCTAGCCAATTGGATGAAGTAACTTGAATTTTCTTTTAAGGATAAGAATGTTGTGAGGAGTCGAGATTACACTAATCTCATGCTATTTAAAGATGAACCAATGTCAGAGGATATTAAGTAGCATAATTTCATAAAGTTTAACAATATAGGAAATCTAAGGGTGTATCTAAGATAATATACTACTTTCATGACCTCTACCAGTTTGACTGAATATTAAATCATAAAGTTTTTTTCATATCAGTCGAGGAGGGACTAAGGGCTTGGTTGTTTGATCTAAAGGATGAGATAAAAAATGACTAGATTTTGCTAATATAGGAATTTATTAAGTGGTATGAATACAACACGTAGCTGGATATTACTAGGCGTGATCTTGAGACTACCAATCGAAGAATGGAGAAAGTTTTTCAAATTACATAGCTCAGTGGAGAGCAAAGGCAGCGTTGATGAGAGATAAACCTTTAGAAGATGAATATATTAAGATGGTTATTAAGGGAGCCTTACCCTATTTCTACAAGAAAATGCTCTTTGCTCATTACCCAACCTTTAAAGCCCTTTATCAAGATGGAATCCAAATTGACAATGAAGAAGCCTTATGACTAAAAAACCCTTACCGTAAACCAACATAACCCAACCAAAACATAAATATTTACACTTGCTCAGCCAAAACCAACCTAACTGTAAATACTTTAAATCGACCTACCAAAATATACTAATACATGAACCTACCCATATCTAAATTCTCTAAAGACCCTAACAGAAAGACCTTCTCAAACCTTTTGAGCCAAGACAACTACTAAATCTATTACCTGCTCATATTAAGACTAACCTTTATTGCCATTACCACTAGATGCCTGGCCATATGACTAATAAGTGTCATACCCTAAGAAACCAAATTCAATATTTGATAGATTCTGGGAAGATTGGAGATCCAAAAAAATGTCCCGATATTAAGACCAACCCACTACCCAACTACTATAATGTACCTTCACCCGTAACTTGCACAATCTCTTTAGGTTTTCTCGAGCCTTTCATGGAGCAGTTTATTCATGATATTGCAAGAACTGAGAAAGAAAAGGAAAAAAGAGAAGAAAGGGAATTTCTTTTGATACAAGAAGCTAAGATCCTAAGCTTACTTTATGATTTGAGTGATAATGAGGGGGACCCTTCCACTTATAAGTATATTTTAATAATTTTTGCATTTGCTCCTCATATGATGATGGCAAGGAGGATGAACCAAATCGCTATACGTAAGGTTGGTGAAGTTGAGGATATCAATGGTCCTTTTGATTTTAAAGAAGAGACAGTAAGAGCAAAGAAAAAAATAAAGTGCGTGATCTATTTAGACAACCTTCGGGCAAATATGATTATAAAGTTAAGTACACTCATCCTTCCTTAGCTTACATTCAAAGGAAATATATCATTCTAACAGGATGGGGTGAAGAATTTGATGAGGAAGATGGAATAGAGACTATTCAATCGTAAGCTTTGCCATAAGTTATAGGTATAGATATCTGGTATAACTTTGAAGAAGAGCAGTTGATAACAAAGGGTAGTTCAAGCCTCAAAGAACTAGTTGATGCGTGGAATGTTAATGTCAATAGAACATCAATAAACCACGTGACAAGAAATGGAAGGGCTTACAAGCCAAGTGAAAAAGAACTTGCAAAAGGAAAAGAATTGCTATAGAAAATGAACTAGTCAGTCAAGTTGAAGAAGATGATGTAATATTAAAGCAGCTTAGAAGGACATAGTCCCAAGCTAGCATATGGGATCTATTGATGACATCCAAGAAATATTGAGATGCTTTAGTGCGTGATTTAGATGATGCAGAGATTCCAACTGACATTTCACGCAGTGATATGGTTACTTCTTTGATTCAAGCTACCAGCAATGCATTATTTTTCTTTGATGAATATCTTCTGCTTGAGGGAAGAGCTCATAATAGGCCCCTAGTCATCCAAGCAGTGGTAAAAGCAAAAAGAACTTCTTGTGTAATGGTCGATGATGGTTCCATTACCAATGTTTATCCTTTTAGGTTGCTCTATAAATTTAGAATGAATGTAGATGATATGGAGACTTATAATCTCATAATTTGCGCTTATGATAACTCGAAGAAGCTTATTGTTGGAACATTCAAAATTGTGGTAGAATTTACTGTCTTTGATATTCCTCAAACATTTGCTCCATTGCTTGGGTGACCATAGTTTCGCCTACTAGGAGGAGT
This sequence comes from Mallotus repandus, assembly GCA_949671775.1. Classification (NCBI taxonomy): domain Eukaryota; kingdom Viridiplantae; phylum Streptophyta; class Magnoliopsida; order Malpighiales; family Euphorbiaceae; genus Mallotus; species Mallotus repandus. The sequence goes on along the minus strand of CATIWM010537086.1, from coordinate 48,438 downwards.
GCCTTCCACAGTTCATCAAAAGATAAAATTTCCACTTAATGGCAAAGTGGTCACAATCTGAGTTGAGGCAGATAATGTTATTGTTTGTCTAAATATGGCACCCCCAAGTTTCCAAGTAATGGGGATCAATGATGATGATTGGATTGATTCCAAATAAGCAACAATTATGAAAAATATGTGGAACTCACCTAGCTTCAGTTTGGGAAAGAAGAATAGTAAGGTCTCCAAGTTGCCAAAGTTCAAGGGACAGATAAATAAGCAAGGTCTAGGATATGATCTGACTAAATACTTAAGAATGAAAACTGCTTTAATCTAAAAAAATCTCTTGAGAAGTATCATGGTTAGTCTAAGGAATAAGAGAGAAAATAAAGTTAAAAGACCTAGCTTTGATATCTTCGTTAATGTAGTTAATTTTACCAGTTTAGAAAAGAAGAAAGTTGAAGAACAAAAACAAATAATGACAGATCAAATTGAGTGGATATTGAAAAGCATAGAGTTGGAAGCTGGAGCTATGAGCTTTATAAATTTTGTTGTATTAGTTAAGTCTAGTATAGATAATTTACTTTTTGATGATGTTTCAAATGATGTTTGTACTACTAGTCTATTTGAATCGGACGATGTACTTACCATTAAAGTTAATATAATGAAATCTTATTTTGCCTACTTGTTTGATGTGTATCCTAATGGTGATGTACTTTTTATTGAACATTGTATAAGCATTTTTAATATTCATTCCATAAACACTAAACCATTTAATATTAGCACGGACACTGAGCCATGCATTTTGCACATTTTAAAAGATATTACCCCTAAGGAAAGGAGAGAATTAGAAAAAATATTATCAAAATATTCAAAAAAATTTACTTAAACGTATGATGACAAGACAACTATTGACTAGGATATTGCACAACACTATATACTAACCAAAGAAGGATGCTAGCCGATGAAGCAAAAGGTGGAGATTAAGGCCAGAATGGGAACAATTGAAGGAAGATATAGCTAAATAGATTAAATTCAAGCTTTTAGAAGTGGTGGATTACCTAAAATGGTTAGCCAATGTGGTGCCCGTGCCAAAGAAAGATCGACAAGTGCGAGTCTGTGTGGACTATAGGGATTTGAACAAAGCCTGCCCGAAGGATGACTTTCTATTACCTCATAAAGATGTGTTGATTAATAATACTACTACATGTGTGATGTAGTCCTTTATGGATAGATTTTTGGGGTACAATCAGATTTTCATCGCAATAATTGACAAAACTAAGACCACTTTCATCACAAAATGGGGAACATACTACTATAGGGTTATGCTATTTAGATTAAAGAATATAAGTGCAACTTACTAAAGAATGACTATAGCTATGTTTCAAGACATGATCTAAAAAAAAAGGTGGAAGTATATGTTATGATGTGATTGTGAAATATTAAACTTAAGAAGGGCATTATGAGGCACTTAAAAAGTTTTTATTGAGAATAGAAAAGTACTACTTGAGGCTCAATCCAAAGAAATATGTGTTTAGCATAACCTCGGGAAAGACATTGGGTTATGTAGTTAGTCAAAGAGGAATTGAAGTTGATCTAGATAAAGCAAAAGCAATGAAAATGCCAATTCTAAAGACCAAAAAAGAAATCAAAGGATTTTTAAGAAAGTTACAGTTCATTAGCAAGTTTATAGCAAAATTGACAGTTGTTTGTGAACCAATCTTCAAGCTACTCAAAATAGATCAACCCATAGAGTGGAATGAGCAATGCTAGATCGCTTTCAATGGGATCAAAGATTATTTGGTAAATCTACCGGTGTTAAAGCCACCGAAAGAAGGGAAACCTCTAATCTTATATTTGGCAATCGAAGGGAACGCCATCAGTATGATGCTAGCCTAAGAAGGAGATTTATGGATAAAGAGTGATATTTACTGTTTGAATAAAACAAAGCTACATTATGAAGAGAAGTATAGTCAGGTTAAGAAAATTTATTTCAAAATGGTGTGGGCCACGAGGAGGTTGAGACACTATTTTCAATCTTATAAGATCTAAGCAACTTCTAAAATAGATCCAATGGAGCACTTGTTTAAAGAACTATCATTGATTGGGAAGCTAGCCAAGTGGTTGGTGTTATTAACAGAATTTGATATAGAGTACTTGACCAAGAAGACAACTAAGGGAAATGTAGTAGCAGAATTTTTGGCTCTAAGCCCAATTTTCAATGAAGAAAAATAGAGCTCAAATTTCTAGACGATCTCACTTCAACCATTAAGGTGCAAGGGTGGTGAATGTACTTTGATGGAGTAGTAAACCAATTTGGAGTAATTTTGGTGACCTCAAAGAATGAGGTGATCCTGATAGCCAATAAGTTAGCCTTCAAAGTCACAAAAAATGAAGTAGAATATGAAGCATGCATAATAGGGATGGAAGCTTTAATAGCACTGAAAGTAACATAAGTGGAAGTTTTTGGAGATTCAATATTAGTAATCAATCCAACAGCGGATGAATGGGATTTGAAAGGGTTGTACTTGAAGCTTAATCTAGAACATTTGTGGTAGTTAAGTCAATCATTTCAAAGGTGCAACTTTATCCATTTATTGAGAAATCATAATCAGATGATGGATGCCTTAGCCTCTTTAACATTAGTTTAGGAAGGGCAAACTAAAGTACTAATGAAGCCTTTGGTACAAAAAGTGAGAGTACAGAAAAAGCCATAGTATTATGATATCCAACAATATTTTGATAAATGATAGTTAAACTAAAAAAAACTCTTTCCTGAAACACGAATATCTATAGTAGTTGCAAATTGACTGCTTTCACTAAAAACATTTGAATAGGTCTGAGATTTATAGCAAGCAGCAACAGAGGCATACATTGCTTTATAATCCTCAAACGACTCAAAAATAAGGATTTAATAAGAGAAAATAAACTTTCACGAAAATGTGACCCATACATTTGACTTAGAAAGAATTTTAAGTAATCAAGTTTTTTGTAGGATCTAAAATATTAGCAAAAATATCATGTAATTCTTTTTTATGGATCCCTCCAGTATTTATCAAACTTTCTTTTCATATTCAATCCCATTGATAGTTGGCTATCATCATCTGATTGCTTCCGCTCATTCAATGGGCAATGTAGGTTAAAACATTTATTGAAAAATGAGTTTGTAGTCACATAAGAAGAATCACATATTCTAAGTGTCATGTCATAGAATTGCTATAAGAACTTAACCATTTAGAGATATAGTTCTAATCAAAAATATCTGGCACATCATCACCTAAATCTGTCCTAAAAGTAGATTCATTCTTCTCATATTTATTAAAAATCTTTTCATAGCTACATGCAATTTTGAGCATCATATACGTAGAATTCCACCAACTAGTTAGCATATCAAGAGACAAAGAAACTTTTAATTCAATAGCAGCAACTAAATCAGATAATTCTCTAAACTTAACAACAGTTGTTCCCCAAGACAGTAATTTCTTTTTAAAATATGACATTATTTTGTCATTACTAAAGTCATTGTCAATTGTAACAATGAAAACATTCTTTAAACTCCGATCAAACAAATAATTTTCCAATGTCTTTGTAATGTATACGCCTTTATGTGAGTTAACAGGAACAAAAGAAATGATATTTTTATGTAGCTTCCACTCATCATCAATAGAATGTGCAGTCATGCACATAAAATTAAGTCTTTGAATAGAACTCCAATAGTCAGTTGTCAAACTGTCTCTTTGAAATTTAAATTTTTTTTTTAGTTTCAGCCTCTCTTTCAAGTATATATTTATAACAATCTCTACTAATAGTCCATCTAGAAGGGATTTTAAATCTAGGCAGCACATAGACATAATTTTTCAAAACCCTACCCTTCAACAAATGTAAAAGGCAATTCATCCATAATAACCATTTTTTCAAGTTTATTTCTAGTTAAATCTTGGTCAATTTCCATGTTTCCAACATGCCAACATTTTCAGATGCAATAGATTCATCAACAACATGTTTCAATGTCAACAAATATTGTCTAGTGTCTTTACTATAAGGATTTTTAGTGCAAAACAAAATATGATTTCTTAAGGATGAGATGCCATATCTTTTTGGATGAGCATTAAATAATTTAGCACAGTATGGACATCTACCTTTCTGTGTCACCTATGAATCATCTTTTACCCTCTTGAAATGCTCCCACACTATGCTTCTAGAATCGATATCTTTTCTTAGAGGAAGCATAGACTATTTGCTTAGGTAATGCATGTTATACTTCTACCTCTTAAGCAGCATTAGTTTGTCCAGTTAGTGGAGCACCACTACCATTAGCAAGCAGACTCCATCTAGGACAATACAAGGATAAAAATAATTAGTCATTCATAAAATATATAACTTAGATATAAATTATAAGCAAATAGATAAACATTAGGAAACCAGATACACCTTTAGACTTCAGGTCTCTAAAATCTTGTATCTGTAATTGCTTCTACCTTTGTTAATATTCAATTTGAAACTAGAAGTGATAGAAATCTTGTATTTGTAATTACTTTGCTTCCAACATTTTAGTTTAGTTGATTTTATCAATTGAACTAGGGAACTTATCAAATAGAACAAAAAAAGTCAAATAAAATTAAACATAATAAATCAATTACAGTTTCCTAAAAAAATCATAAATTTTTCTAAAACACGCAAAATTATAATCATGGTCATGCCATATTCACATAGATACCTTTACCCAGAAATCATCAAGCCATATTCACAGTCATAGACAACATGCATGCATAAAAAAATAGAACATTTTTCCAAACACAGAAAATTAAAGTCATAATCTCACAAAGACATATAAAAATTTATATTTTTCATAACATTATATATCTAGAAAGACATTTAAAACATTAAACTTTAATGAAAATAATTTCAATAATAAAATATTCACATAGAACATGCAATAAATTACGCAGAAAACATCATGTCATATTCACAGACAACATGAAATTTTAAATTTTTTGCAAAACATAAAAATGCAAAGTCACAATCTTATAGATCCTCATAAATTTTTTTCTCTCTCATAACATAATATATAGAAAATATGAAAAGACATGTAAACATTAAAATTTATTAAAAATCATTTAAATAATCAAATATTCACAAAGAACATGTAATAAATTACCCAAAAATCATCATGTCATATTCACATACAACATGCAAGGCTTAAACGAACAACTATAATAAAAAAAATTAAAATTTCTTGACCAAATATATCTGAAAAGTGATAAAAGAATTTATCACTGGTGGTTCTAAATGTAGGAATGTAAACAATTATAGTTTTTAAATAAACGATAAAGAAAAAAAGCCTGAAAAAATAAAGATTGATTCGAGCGGTTTGGATGGAAATTAATGCCAATCGAATCACTACCCTTTATTCAAAATTACTCTACTCGATTTAGTTAACCCACATTCTTATCCCCTATAATTCAATCCAGTCCATTTTTCTTATTGGTTTGGAATAAAAAATTTAGACCGAATAGGTCATGCTCACCTTTATTAGTGGCCATGTCCCCTCAGATGCAAAAGACGACTCAATATGGTTCTAAACATAGTCGTGACAAGGACCATGTTCCAATTCAAAAGAAAAGCTAGAATTCTGTTTGAGACCCTACACGTTCATGTTCACTTTGGAAATATTTAGTTCACAAATGAACACAATCGTGTCTTGGAATATGTAAAAGATCAAAGTTGCAACACGGGTTGGAACGCAGTTGTGTTAGAGCCTGTATTTGCATCGAGTTTTAAAGGCAATTAATGTGCAAAATTTGCAAGCATACGGAATCGTGCAAGTAGTAAAAATAAGATGATCCCATAGAGATTACAAATTGAATATTGTAATATTCAAAGCATTTATTTTTTTAAACACCAAATTTGGCTTTGATTTCACATTAAACTAAATAAAGAAATTCTATGTAAATTGATACCAAAATTAAAACTAGGATTATTATTTTTAATTCAACCTTCTTAAAAATCAATTAACATCTAAGCCAAATATAAACCTAAATCCTTTTGAAAACTTCCTTTAGAATCATGGACCTTCTTCTCACACAAATCCATAATTAATTGAATACAAGAAGCACTTAATTTTATAGCTCTCACTAACTTAATGTCCAAATTATTCAATTTTAATCACAAATTAAATCAACATTAATTGTCTAAATGTCTCTCAATTAAGAAAACATTTAATGGGTTATTATTCTTTCTTAATGTAACCTATTTCTCAATCAAGTTCTATTGTCTATTTTTAATTCAAGGGTGATCAATCTTAGGATGAAATTAAGCACAACAATATCCAATGATTTTTGTTTAATGACTTAGATCTAATTTAGTAAACTACATGGTTGAATTGAAATAAGTGTTGGGTTTTCATGATCCAAACACAGCGAAAATTAAAATTTTAACCACGAAAACTCTAAACCCGGATCCATGTAATTCAAACTAGATCTATTAAGAAGGTTTCCAAAATCTTACCAAGAAAATTCAAGGCTAAAATGTTGGGATGAAGAGAGGGGGTTCACTCTAATTTTTGTTAATATGTTCAAAACATGTTAATTTTTGTCTAACACTTGAACAATTTCGTGCATATGTACATTATTGACCTGTTCAAGCACAGTTGTGTGCCAAAAATACACAGTTGTGTGCCTCTGCATTCTACAAAAAATGCTCGCAGGCATGGTTGTGTGCTAGGGTGCGCATAGCCTTGCGCGAACAATCATTTTGCATATTTTCAAAGTAGGCATGATTGTGTACTCTCAGCCACACAACCGTGCGCCCCTGTACACCTGATTTTACATTTTCAAAAATAGTATTTTTCATTATAAAATCCTTGTTTAATCACATTAAACAACCATGTACATTAATCATATTAATGTATGTAACTATTTTTTATATTGATTGATTAAATCACCAAATAAAAAGTTCAATTGGAAATTTTGGAAACACTTTTCAAAATGAAATATATCACATATATTTCAAAAACTCAATTTTCACATCTCATATATCATAAAATCAATCCAATCAAATTACAAGTGGCTTTGAAACCATTGTTGGGTTCCCGTGATCCAAACGTAGTGGAAATTAAAATTTTAACCACGAAAACCCTAAACTCGGATCCATGTAATTCTAATTAGATCGATTACGAAGGTTTCCAAAATCTTACCAAGATGATTCAAGGCTAGAATGTTGGAAGGAAAAGAGGGGGTTCACTCCGGTGACACCCTACCTCGAGCTTTACGTGTATATCTCATCAGATTTATTCCCTGCCAATTAAGCCATGCCTCTCTACCGGTATCCACACGAATAAGGTTACCAAAGCAAGTTGGTGTGCTAGCACCTCAAAGTCTCACTTTTGATTTTTCTCTCTATGTGTTTTTTTCTTTTCATAGAAGAAGAAGGAGGAGGAGGAGAATAAGGCTTAGCAAAAACCCTACATATATATATATAGCCATCCTTTCTAGGGTTTCATATATCTCCACTTACCAAAACAGTTTTGGTAAGTTTAAACTTCTTTTTCTACTTTAATTCTAATTAAAAAATTAGAATTATCTCCTAATTTATTTAGATAACTTTTACCTTAAATAAATTAGGAAATAAATAAATAAATATTAATACAAATATAAATATATATATATATATATATATTTATTTATTTATTTAATCTTCCATAGAGATAATTATTGGGCTTATGAAGCTAAGTCTGCTTTGGGCTTGTTCTAAGTGTGTGAACCTGTAGGTTCACACAACATTGGCAGTGGGCCCAAAATTCCCATTTAAGCCCACAAGTCATAATTTGTCTCTAGTAAGACATTATGACTACCCAAGTTATATGAAGGTCGATAATCCGACATAACTTAATATAAAGCGTGTACTATAGTCCTTTTGTCACATGATATCTTGACTGAACATAAGACATGGATTATGTCATCCTTATATTGTTCAATCATATTGTTTCTTGATCCCAAGTAGACTGATACTGATAACTCTTTATCATTCTAGCATGGCCATACATTTCTCTTCAGTCTAACTTATCAAGGGGCCCAACAGGTTTCTTCTTAAAATAACTGAGGGAAAAATTCCATCTTAACCACTCACATCCCTTACACAACTCATTCTATATGCAATCACAACTTGTTTTATCATCCTGTTAAATTATGGTGTAGGGATATGTCAAAATACATAACTTATCATGCAGGAAACCGTGGTGATCTTAGGTCAGATGACTCAAATAGTACTCTTTGATGAGAATTACCTATGACAATAATCCATGTGGTATTCTCATAGTGGGTCGATCCAGTACGTCATTTCTCCAAATATGTACCTATAAGTTTGAGTTAATAGCTCATATACATGATCAGTAAAACATAATCATCAGTCAATATCATACTAGCCTTTATTCATTATTGTTCCCACAACAATAATCGACTAGGAATATTTAGATTAGAATTCAAGTATCATCTAAGAGTTTTACTATTAAGTCACGTACTTAGTGATCTTAGTAGAATTAACTAATCAAGGATAATACTAGAATTAGCCAGTAATAATGAAAATGCCTCTTTGTTAATAAAATGGAAATATGATAAAGTTAAAATATGGCCATTACATAATTGGCCTAGGGCATATCACTAACAATAAGAACCCTACTAGTTATTTAGCCACTCATATTGATAGAAAAAGAAGAAGATGAATAAAGAAAAAGAAATTCGATCATCCTTACTATAAGTGAAAGTTAACAAAAGAAACAAGATAGGAAAACCCCTTTCTCTGCTTAAGTAAGTTGATTAAAAGGTATTAAGTTCTTGATCTTCACTAACAAAAACTCACTCAGTCAATAAAAAAGAAAAGAACTAGAATAATCTAGCTTTGATTCTTAAAAAAAATGATAAAAAAAAATTGTTCTTGTTCTCTCTGGTGACTCTCGTCTCTAAAACCTAGCCTCCAGCACACTCATAAGTTATTCCCTTTCAAATCTTGAAATCCCTAAGAAATCAGCAATGAATAAATTTAAAATTTGAAAGTTTGTATCAGACACATGACTATACGCACCTAGGGGCACAGTCGTGCACCTAGTCTTCCTTCAAATCCACCCAATCAAGCATGGTCGTGTGCCTGGGTGTGCATGATTGTGTGTCTTCTTTTCATTCAGACATGGCCATGTGCAATTGTATACACAACCATGCACCTTCCTCTAGCCTTAAAATCACTTAATTTCACCTTGAATGCACCAATGAACACCTTAGAAATCTCTAGTAGTCCTTTGCTTCAATCCTCTATTGTTCTCTTCATCACCTAAATCATTAAAATCAACTAAAAGTAAACTAAAAACACTTAAAATAACCAAAAATGATAAAATGCAAAGTAAACTAAAAACACTTAAAATAACCAAAAATGATAAAATGCAATGAAATTACTAATAATAAAGAAAAACTAAATAATAGACAAACAATGTACCTAAATAACACCTACTTCTAAGCTATTGAGTACTCAAAATAACATATTTCTCACACTCATCGAATTGTCCCACACTCGAGTCTTTACTTGTTCTTAAGGAAAATTAAAAACACCCTATTAATATGAAGAATCAGAAGCATTTACTAGTATTAACTTGACCAACCATTTTAATCTTCCCTTAATGTAAAGTTTAAAAACTAAAAATTAAAACAATAACTAGGTAAAGAATGTGCTCTTTACTATGTGAAAAGCAAACTCCTCCATTGAATTCATGAAAATAGATAATTAACATTAAAGAAAAATGAAAGTAAATAGTAATCATTCTAACACTTAGCAAGCCTAAAGTTCACTATGTACAAGACAGCCATATGATATTTTTACTTTATTGTTTATTTAAGGCTTTTCCCAATCTCAATATTCCCCACCTTTCTAATATTACTCAGTGTGGATACCTCAAAAAAGGTTCTTTTGGATACTCTTACTCTACATTAGAGCATTAGAGTAGAAGGAGTATATAGAGATTAAAATTTTAGATTTTAGCTTCGAACAAGTTCATTTTACGCTTAATCTTGATTATATATATAACACCTAATTTCAATCATGTAATAAAGAAGTAAGCATTATGGTCATGATAACCCAAAAATCCCTAGCTGTAAGTTATTCTTCTAGTTTTAAACCAAACATTAAGGGAACATTATTACACTTTTTCAAGAAAACCACATTTGTTGAATTAAATTATTCATATGAATAAGTCTCAAAAACTCAAGTGTAAAGATAATGCATGAACAACATAAAAAAAAACTAACCTAAAATATGCATGATTCCTAAATTAGCCTAAGAACAATAACTAAACACACATCTAAGAAAATAAATAAATTAAAAACAAAAACTAAGCTAAGAGAACATTGTACTGCCTCATTTCAATGCACTCAAAAGTGAAGCAAAAGGAATTAGGTTGTAGTGCCTCATTTTAATGCACTCAAAAGTGAAGCAAAAGGAATTAGGAATTTTGTTGCTGCTTGATTCAATCCCTTAGATCTCTTAACTTGGGAGATTTGTTGCTTTATTTCATTCAATTGAGCATGCAACCTCTCAGTCCTTTCATCACAGTGCCTCTCAAAAGCCTCCATGTGGTTTGATAATTCCATGATTTTATTCCCAATTCTGTTGTCAAAAATATCCATTCACTCCTCAATTATCTTCAAAATTCCCTCACTCCAACCATCAACATTCCCCCTCTTTCTTTATTGTGCTTCACTTATATTATTATCTTCTTCTTCTACAGCTCTTGGTAAAGGGACATCATAATGTCTGAACGTAGTCTGACCCAACAAATAGCACCTCCTTCAAGTGACATCCTCTAACTCTCACCATTCAGTGATGATCTCAGCCTGAATGAGGTAATCTTCATTAAGGAATTCAGGTTCCAGGGGTTCTAGCTAGTGCTTGGCCACTTCAAAAGGTGCAAAGTACAATGCCAAACATGAAACTATGTGCCCCATAGATGCTGCTACTTTTCGAGCCTGCATTACATGCCATATTAAACAAAAAATAAAATATGTTCTACACACTTTTGTGTTAGTATGTAAATACCACAACATAAATAGTTCATCAGGAGATACTTTATTGCTATCTCTTTTCTCGAATAGTGAATGTGACATAAACTTATGCAATAACAAATATGAGTGATTTTGAATTAACCCACTGGTCATTGCTTGCCTCTCATAGACTCAATCCCTTCTAGTGATTTTATACCAAAATTACTCATATTATAATACAATGGTAGTTGACAACTACCTACCTCAAAAAAGCCAACGATGTTAAACATGAGTTCATAATCAAAATAATATTCATTCCCAAAAAATCTACAAGAAAATATCCCTTGATTTTCATCTACAATCTTTAATGTAGTGTAGAATTCAACTGGTAGCTCAAAGAATACATCATCCTGTGCTGCAACCAATTTTGGCCTACTCATCCTTTTACAAAATACATCTATGGTATCCTTTAAACCTATATCAATTAATACATCATCCTCAAAATATTTGGGCATACTAAATTTCCTTTTTACTAAAAAACATAATTTCTTACCTTTTTCTTTAATGTAAATAAGGTAAATGCTTCATAATCAGCTCTTATGTCTTTTGGCTTACCATTGTCAACACTGAGCTTCTTCCCCTTAGCATATGGAAAGTAGTTCTTTATTCTAGCCATAATAAACAAAGTTAAAATTGCTGAAGAAAAGAGAAAAGAAAAATAACAAAAATTGTAGAGAATAATTGAACGTGCAACAAATATGGGAATACAAGAACTTAAATAAAAGAGAAAACTCAATAGAATTAGGAAAAATAGGAAAACTTTTAAATATCCTGAAAATAAAGGAATATAAATTATTTGCAAAAATAAAATTATCTAAACTAAACTAAAATTGAATAGGAATTTAACTTAACCTAAAAAGCCTAGTTGGATAAGGAAACAAAACAAATTAAAATTAAAAAATTAAAACAACTAACAAAATTGAATTTCAAAAATTAATTACTCCCCCAAACTTAAAACATACAATATCCTCATTATTTTAGGAAAATACAACAAAATTAAACAAAATTCTCGAGGTGCCAAATTCCTACAGTGCGCATGACCGTGCCTGTATAATGAATTTTTTCTCTGCATACGCATGGCTGTGCATACTTGGATGCACGGTCATGCCTGCACCCAAATTCTAAACTACACTAACGTACTCAACCTTGGGCAATTGTGCACAAATTTGTGAAATTTCGCCTGTAGTGACATATTATCATCACATATCATATTGTATACTAATTAAAAGAGGAATAAATTAGAAAATCCAAATCAAACAAACTAAATTAAAAACATAAAATCCCAAAACATAAAAAACATTAAAAAACCAATTCAAACATCAAACAAATCACACTAACATACCATTGTTCAAAAGAAATACAACTTATTTAAAATAAACATTATTCGACACTAAACAAAAGAAATGACTACCAATGAATCTTGCTCATTCATCTCCTTCCTCCTCGTATGAGAACTTTTCTTCTTCACCTTGTAATTCATCATGAAGTGGTGGATATGTTGGTGGAACAAAATTCTAAGAATTGAAGTAAGCAATAAGGTTATGGTCATTCATTGCATTGAACTATTTAAGTCAAACATAATATAGTTCATTCTTTAAACTTCTGAACTCAAGTTAGCCATGTTAGAGTCCATCTCTCCCACTTAGAGCTTTAAGTCATCCAACCTTTACATCACATCATTTAAGTTAGCATCTTATGCTTCCTCTTCCTCTTCTTCCAGTGCAAATTGAGGATGTCCAACTAGTCGATTAAGAAAGGTCTCTATGAATCAACCCTATAACTTCCATCATATTAAGATCAATTAAGTTATGATCTTTAACCTAGTCAAATGGCATATTTTCAATGTGAAAGCCTATATAGGTTACTGTGGTGGTCACCAACCTGCCTATTTTAATAGCCCCACTAGCTTTTGTAGCCACATCCCTCAATTTTGCCACAAGAGCATGACAAACATTCAATTCTCTATCATTAACCATATAATAGAGAATGCTAAGTTTAATGGTTGAGACTACAGAATCCCCTTTTTTCTTGGAAATAAGGAATGAGACATAACCCTAAGCAAATACTTCAAAACCGATGATTGAATACGAGATTCTTTCGCAAACCTTATTTCAAAGAAAATACCTCTTTCCCCTGTAATTTCATTCCAAAAAGCATTTCTATCATACTCAACATGAGCACTCTCATTCTTAGGGAAATGAAGCACATTATTTAGTTCAAATAATCTTAGTAGTTGTTCTTTATTCCTTAATCTAAATAATAGCATAGCAGTTTGTTTATTAAAGTTAAATGAGGAGAGAAATTCACATGTTGCTCTCACATAAGTGGGTTTTTGCATCATCATAAAATCATTCCAACCCATCCTATTGACATACACGGTAACTTCATCTAGCAAATCAACTTCCCTCAAAGTTAAAGCACTCATATATCTATCAGGGACAATTTTCCTATCCATTATTTGCTCAAACTTCTTCCTATGCCCCTTATGCCTAAAATTAATGAGTTTAAGGAAGGGTTTTATGATTCTTTCTTCATTGGCACCACCCGGATTGTTGGAACTACCACCAAGCTTTGTCTTCTCATGAGGAGGACCCAATTTCTTGCTTGCCCAAGTCTTCATCCTTTGCATTTTGAAGTAATTTGATGGAAATTGAAGAAATGAATGAAAAGAAAAGCTTGAATGGAAGATGGTAATGCTATGGAGATATGGTTCAAGCTTCTCTCAAATAAAGGAAGAATAAAAAAGAAGTATGTCTCTTAAGTGAAAAGGGGAAAATTGAATGAAGGAGAGAGAAATGAAAGGGGAGATAAAGAGATAAGATGAGATTTTGAAGAGAAATGAGAGTGGAGAGGTAGTTATGGGGTTTAAATTTTGAACCCTAGAAAAGAGGAAGTGGGGAGTTGACAAAAAGAGGAGACACCTATTTAAAATTAAATAGACATTGTTTGAATTTCAAACCTTTAGATGACGCATGGCTGTGCGCCTCGACACGTAGGACCATATGTGCTGCTCTTTTCAAATTTATCGAGTGGGCATGGATAGTTATGCGCAATAAGGCACACGACCATGCTTGAATGCAATTTTCTGCACATGTTTTCTGAACTTTTAGCATGGCTATGTGCACCCACACACACAGCCATTTCTAAATGCAAATTTTTCTTTAAAAATCTCTATATCAGGTCACATGGCTACGCACCAGGGTGTGTAACCTCACTAGTTCATAACACAAAGCAATATACAACTCATTTATCAACATTGCATTACCTAAAACACACCACATCAAGTCAACACATTTTTCACACATAATTAACTTACAAAACACTTTTAGTGCTCCTCCTCATCTTCATTTTCCTGAAAAATAAAAGATAAAGTGTAAATTAAAAAGAACTAATATAATGGATTTGCAACAAGAAAAATTAATGAATAATTAACATAAGAATAAGAAAGAATCTCAGTTGAGCCCCCAAGAATCGCTCTTTTAAGGTCCTTGAGCTAGACCACAATGTTCATCACTTGTTTGAATCCCTCAAGTAAGCAACTTGGTGAAAGTTTTCCATTGTGCCTCCATGATATAACTTCAATCTCTACTCATTGACCTTGATTTCTCTCCTTGATTATTACTTAATTCTACAGCTCCATGAGGATATGCTTAAGATATAGTAAAAGGTCTTAATCATTTACTCTTCAACTTTCCTAGAAATAGTCTAAGCCTTGAATTGAAAAGCAACACTTGATCTCCTTCTTTAAACTTCTTACTCTTAACTTTTGCATCATGCCATCTCTTTGTATGCTCTTTGTAAATTCTGGAGTTCTCATATGATGCTTCTCTAATATCTTCTAACTCACTTAGCTATAAAATCCTCTTCTCAACTACCTTTTTGAAGTTATAATTCAATGCCTTAACCGCCCAAAAGGCCTTATGCTCTAACTCAATAGGAAGATGACAAGCTTTACCATAGACTAACCTAAATGGGGACATTCTAATAAATGTTTTGTTAGAAGTCCTATATGCCCATAAAGCAACATCAAGCTTCCTTTCCCATTCCTTCCTTGACTTGCTCACTCATTTTAGGGTGATAAGTTATTGCACCTTTAATTTTTTTTTCAATTCTCGATTGCTAACCTCTATTTGCTCACTCATTTTAGGGTGATAAGTTATTGCACCTTTATGTTTCACCTAATATCGAGCTAGCAAAGCTTCCATATTCCTATTGCAAAAATGTGTTCCTCCATCACTTATAATGGCTCAATGCATTTCAAATCGAGAAAATAATTTCTTCTAGAACTTGCAGACAATTCTTGCATCATTAACTGAGAAAACTTAAGCTATTGCCATTTGATACATAGTCGACACAAATTAGTATGTACCTATTGCCATTTGATAAAGGAAATGGCCCCATGAAATCAATGCCCCAAACATTGAATATTTCAACCTTTAGAATTCCCGATTGAAGCATATTATCTTTCTTTGAAATGTTGTCACTCCTTTGACATGCATCATAATTGAGTATAAATTATTGAGCATCTTAAAAAAGTGTAAGCCAATAGAAAAATGCTTTAAGAACCTTAGCAGTTGTTCTTTGTGGACCAATATGTCCACCATTAACTAAGAAATGATAATGTTGCAAACTAATCTAATTTCCTCATTTGCTATACACCTTCTGACCATGTCATTATTGTATAACTATTATAAGAAAGGATCATCCCACAGGTAGAATTTGGATTCATGAATCAACTTCTTCTTTTGTTAACCACTGAGAGCTTTTGGTAATTGCCCACATGAGACAAACTTGGCTATACCAACAAACCAATGAGCATCCATGATCTCTATGGTCAAAAGCACTCATCAGGAAATATCTCCTTGATAGGCTCCTCACTATCACTTCCTTCTTGATCTAACTCCAGTCTTGATAAATGATCTGCCACTAAATTTTTTGAGCCCTTATTGTCCCTAATTTTAATATCAAACTCTAATAATAGAAGCACCTATCTAATAAGCCTTGGTTTTAAATCCTTCTTATTTATTAAGTACTTTAATGTTGCATGATTTGTGTACACCAATACTTTAGAACCAAGGAGACAACACTTGAACCTATCAAATGCAAAAATCACCGCTATCATCTCCTTCTCTATAGTAGCATAATTTAGTTGTGTTTAACAACATTCGGCTTGCATAGTAGATCACATGTAGCTTATTCTCCTTCCTTTGGCCAAGGATAGCTCCTATTGTGTGATCATTTACATCATACATTAATTCAAATTGGAGATTCCAATTCGGTGCTACTATAGGTACTGAGATTAAGGGCTCCTTTAACCTGTCAAAAGCCAATTTACACTCATTAGTAAAGACAAAGGGTGAATCTTTCTCAAGTAACTTATAAATGGCTTTAGAGATTTTTAAAAAATCCTTAATGAACCACCTGTAGAAGCCTATATGACCAAGAAAAAGTTTGACACCATTTACATTTGTAGGATATTATAGATTCTGAATGGTCTCCACCTTTGCTTTATCTACTTCAATGCCTTGAAATGAAATCGTATGTCCAAGAACAATCCTTTCATCCACTATGAAATGGCACTTCTCCCAATATAGGACCAAATTTGTCTCCTCATAATGAGTTAGAACTCTTTCCAAATTCTCTAAACAACCCTCAGAAGAATTTCCATAGATTGAAAAGTCATCCACGAAAACATCCATGATCTCCTCTACTAGATCTGTGAAAATGGCCATCATGCATCTTTGAAATGTTACAAGAGCATTACATAACTAGGATGGCATCCTTCTGTAAGCAAATGTTCTATAGAGGCATATAAAAGTGGTTTTCTCGTGATCTTTTGGAGTTATTGCAATTTGGTTATACCATGAGTTGTCACAACTTGTCTTATATAGCCCGAGATGGACGTTTAAAACCAACCATTCAGTAAACCATTTAATTTTGTCAAATTATGTAATAATTATAATTATGTTAGCTAAAAGAATTAAAATACCTCCTCAGAAAAGCTTGATATATTCATGTAATGGAAAATAAAAATTTTCCTGTAATTTGATGAATTTATGAATAATAACTATAGTATAGGATAATTAAGTAACATAGAAAATTGTATTTTTAAAACTGGATTGATATTAATCTTTGCAAACTAAAACATAGTAGAGTAAACATCATCAAAGTAATATAAAACATATTTATACATAGTTGCTTCACATAAAGCCTGGCCACCACTATTTAATTTCAAAATATATTCTTTTACAATACTTATATAAACAAGATTAAGAAACAAAGGTACGAGGCTTCTCTAACAAGGATGTTGGCCAACCTTACTCTAAAACTTATATCCACACTCACTTAAATCTATTCACCAACTATCAAGCCCTGTTATATGAAAATATTTATAAAATAGAGTAAAATGAGTACACAAATACTCAATGAGTAGATATCACAAGCAGAAAATAACTTAATTAAGTTAAACATAATAAGCATCTCAAATAAGAATTCTAGAGCATTTCTAGTCAAATTTTCTTTTACTTAAAACATCAAATCCATCATTTCTTTAAAACTTAAGCAAAGCTTAGCCAAATCAAACACATGCTTTTGTAAATATCAATACAAGAATACAAATGTATTAACCATCCCTAAATAAGCATCATAACCCGAGCATAATACACAGGCTAATACAATCTCACTCTCTAAGCACACTTAAAGGCTAACCCTTCGACTACATTAGTACAGAATGGCCCTTCTCCCTTCACCATCCTTCAATCAAGTGCCCTATTATTTATTGCACAATTAAAACCAATATAATCACCTCAGCACATGTACACAACTCATATAGGGTGGTAATACACAAACCAAATAATCAATAAAAATAGCATTATCGCATTTATAGTTCGATAAGCATTCAAAATCAACAAACTTCATCATAATTCAAAGAAGAGAGAAACCACATAGAGTATAAGCTTATTTAAATCACCAAGTAAATAAAATAGCTTTAAATCAGGTTACAAAACAAAGCATATATTGGTAATACATAACTTGCACATTTTAAACCGTTAGAGTTTTCAAGCTTAAAACTTAAACGATTCAAATAACAACAAGCTGATTTAAAACAATTGCAATTCACAAATTCAGGTCCATGAAACAACATTAAAAATCTAATTTTATTTTTGTTATAAAAATATTTAAAGGGCTTGAACAACTACTCATAAAATAGCTTTCCAAAACAAACACAACCGATTCACCATTTTGTTTAATTCGCACTAGGACCTTCCTTTCCTTTTTCAGCACCTAAAGCATGAAAATTATTTACTAATCATTAATATAATGTTCCCAAATACTACCACAACCATGCACCCCCAAATGATATGCATAACCAACTCAATTTCACAATTCTGACCAATTAACTCTAAAAGGGTTGTTTCAGGCTGAACTTTGAAAAATTTCCCAAACTTATAGAATATGAATTTGATGCTCAAATTTAAATCAGTCTTATATTTATATGTCTACTAAATTCAATAAAACTTTCACTTCATTTGGACAAGTATAGAGTGAGATATAGGTAATTGAACACAACCAAGTCAATTTCTCAGGCTGATTGAGCATTAAAATGTTTCCTCTTATTTAAATAACACGAAGACTGAATCAGATCAAGCTCAAAGAAAAAAAGTTGTAGATAACTCTTCAAAGTTTTCGTATAGTCAAAGAAAATCAATTTGCAGCTCTCTAACTCAAGTTATGATCAAAACACTGAGATTGAAAAACTAGGTGCTTAGAACTCGAGAACAGCAAATCCACAAAAATAATAAAATTACTTACCAAATCAATCACCAAAGGCTTTTAGGATGATGTTTAATGATCTGAAATAATTTTAAACCTTCAAATTCAGATTGAAATTGTTAGCTCTACTTGAAAAATTCAGAAACCCTTTATAATCTCTCCTTTCCTTTTTTTTTTTTCTAAAGCAAATGTTGCTTTCTTTCTTCCATCTTTGAATATATTCTCACATAATCATACAAACACAACCTAAGAAGGATCTGGAGTCTTTTAGGATAGATTTAAGTGTAAAATAATCTTTTTAGCCCTTAATGAAATGGCTTTGTCTCCTATTAATCCTTAAGCTTGTAATTGTTCATTCTAGGACAATTTTTGTTTCACTTAAGTCCATTTCATTTTTAACTTTTCAATTCTCATTCTTCACTTCTTTTTTATTCCTAATCTTTTTTATTCTCATAATTTCACTCATTTTAAGTGTCATCAAAATTCAAAAATTCTCGTTATTCAATCGAGTACAAATCACAGCTTAACCAAATACACTAGTCTAACTATATATATTAGCTTATACTTAAATTCTATAAAATTATATGTAAATGCAATGCAAAATGAATGCAAATGCACCAATAATTTAGGTACAGGTGTGATAATCCTCCCCACCTTAGGAAATTTCGTCCCCAAAATTGAGCTAAAACAAATAAGGGTATTGATTTCTCATGTCTTCCTCTCATTTCCAAGTAGCTTCTTCACTCCCATGGTGTTTCTACAACACTTTCACTAGATGTATGGTTTTATTTCTTAACACTTTGGTTTCCCTAAC
Source organism: Mallotus repandus (assembly GCA_949671775.1). Taxonomy (NCBI): domain Eukaryota; kingdom Viridiplantae; phylum Streptophyta; class Magnoliopsida; order Malpighiales; family Euphorbiaceae; genus Mallotus; species Mallotus repandus. The sequence continues at coordinate 28,791 of CATIWM010537086.1, read as the reverse complement.
AACAACTGCAATAGGTTCCTCTTCATAAGATAGATCATCCTTCAATTTTAAGGGTTAAGCTTGCAAGATATGACTAGGATGACTCCTATACCTCCTTAATATGGACACCTAGAAAACATCATAAACCTGAGACAATTCTAGAGGTAAGGCCAATCTATAGGCTACTGGACCAACCCTCTCAATCATCTCATATGGACTAATGTACCTAGGGCTCAATTTCCCCCTTTTACCAAACCGCAAAACTCCTTTTTTTCACATCCGTATCCTAATTATAGGTACAATTACATTCATAATACATTGCATTTACATACATGTTGATAGAATTTAAGTATAAGCTAGTATTTGTAGTCAAGTTAGTGTATCAGGTTAACCATGATTTGTATTCGATCAAAGAGTGAAAATTTTAGAATTTTGATGTCACTCAAAATGAGTAAAATATTGAGAATAAAAGGGATTTGGAATAAAAATGAAGTAAAGGAATGAAAATTAAAAATTTTAGAATGATTTAAACTCAATTGCAATAAATACTTGTGATAAAATGCATAATTGAAAGCTTGAGATTCCATAGGTTACAAAGTCATTTTATTAAGTGCTTTAGTGAATATTTTACAGCAGATTTATCCAAATTGGGTCTGGATTCTTCTTCAGGTCGTGGCTGGTTGAATTCATATGTATATGTTTAAGAATAAAGAGAATAACTAACACTTACTTAGAAAAAGAAAAGAAAAGAAAAGAGGGGAAAACATAGCTGATTTGATTCTCCTTATAGAAACTGGTTCTTCCAAGTCAATTTTTAACATCTAAATCAATTTTAGGCCATTAATCATCTTCCTTAAATCTTTTTTACTTCAATTGGTAAGTAATTTTGGTGTTTTGGTTGATTTTAAGTTAGGTCTTGCATGCTACAGATTTCGGGTTCTATATATCTAGTTTGATAGTCTCAGTATAATAATAACTTGAGTTAGAGAGCTCCAAATTGAGTTTTGTTTGATGATTTAGAAACTATAAAGAGTATCATAAAACTTATTTTCCTTGAGATTGAGCTGAATCAGTTTGTAAGTTAGACTAATAATAAGAAACATTTTGATGCTCACTCTATTCGTGTATAATGACCTGGTTGTGTTTAGGTATCTATAACTCTTTCTATGGTTGTCCAAATGAAGCAAAATTTTTAGGGTATGTAGTATACATATAAATATAATACTGATTTAAATTTGGGCTTAAAATTTATTCTCTATAATTTTGGAAAAGTTTTGTAAGTTTGGCCTGAAACAGCTCTTTTAAAATTAACAGGACAGATTTGAGGAATTGAGTTAGTTTGCATATTTTGCATATCATATAGGGGCTGCATGGTTAGGATAGTATGTGAGAATGTTATATTGATGATTATCAAATGAAATTTCATGTTTTAGGAGCTAGAAAAGGAAAGAAAGGTGCCAGTACCAATTAAGCAAAACGGTGAATCGGTTGTGTTGGTTTTGAAAGCTATTTTGTGAGTAGATGTTCAAGCCCTTTAAACTCTTTTATTCTAGCAATAAAATAAGGCTTTGAATGATTTTTTATGATTTTTAAATGAAGTGTAAGAATTACTTTGATTGAGCTTTGTCACTACTTGAATTATGTGAACTATTCAAGCTTTAAAATAACAATATTTTAAAGTTCACATGCTAAATGCATTGCCTTTTTATGCTTTTGCTTTACAACCTGATTTGTGGTCATTTTAGATACTCAATGTTTTAAATGAGTTGTAACTAGCTTGATTTCACTTTATTTGATTATGACGAGAGAAGGTTTTATTTAAATTTCTTATTGAATTATAAATGTGTTAGTATTATTTTGGTTGATTATTTGATGAAATTGACATTTGGTTTTGTGTATTATCACCCTCTATGAGATGTGTGAATGTGCTGAGGTGATATATGCACATTTGAGATTTTTTTATGGTTGTTATTGCATAATAAAAAATAGGGCACTTGATAGCAGGACGGTGAAGGTAGAAGGGTCGTTCCATGCTAATGTAGTTGAAGGGTTAGCCTTTAAGTGTGCCTAGAGAGTGACTTTGTAATGGCTTGTATGTTATGGCCGGGTTGTAATGCTTGTTTAGGGATGGTTAATACATGTAAAGATTATTTTGATGATTGAAAAGCATGTGTTTTATTGAGCTGAGTTTATAAGTTTGAAGCAATAAAAGCCTTGATATTTCAAGTGAATTATAATTTGATTTTAATTACTTTAGTATGTAGATTTGAGATGTTTAATGTGTTTAGTTTAATCAAATTGTTTTCCGCTTAGGATATCTATTCATTGAGTATTTTTGTACTCATTTTACTCTATTTTATAAATTTTTCAGATAACAGGGCTTGATAGTGGGTGGATTGAGCTAAGAGAGTGTGTATAGAAATTTCAGAGTAAGGTTGGCCAACATCCTCATTAGAGAAGCTTGTAGCTTGTTTCTTAATCTTTTTTGTTAAGTTTTGTAAAAGTATATATAACTGAAGTCTTATAGTGGTGGCTAGGCTTTATGTAAGGCAATTATGTAAAAATGTGTTTTATATTGCTTTGATGATGTTTACTCTACCATATTTTAGTTTGCAAGGATTAATATCAATCTAGTTTTAGAAATGTAATTTTCCTATGTTACTTAATGATCCTATATTATAGTTATCAATCATTAATTCATCAAATTACAGGAAGACTTTTCCTATTTTTAATTACATCAAGCTTATTTTAATTCTTTTAGCTAATATAATTATAATTTTAATATAATTTGACTAAATTAAATAGTTTGTTGAATTGTTGGTTTTAAGAGTCCATCTCGGGCTACGTAAGACGAGGTGTGATACCTTTCCAAGGCGAAATCTTCATGAAGGCCTTGTCACCCATATTGTATTCAATTGGCTCCCTCTTCAAGTCTGCATAACTCTTTTGTCTGTCTTGAGCTTCCTTTTGTCGATCCCGAATTAACTAAATCTTCTCTATTGTCATTTGTATAATTTCTGGACCCACTAACTGCGTTTCCCCAATTTCATCCCAACAGACTAGAATTCTGCAATTCCTACCATATAGAGCTTTATAAGGTGCCATTCCCATTCTGCAATTCCTACCATATAGGCAAATTCCATCAAAGGTAAATGTTTATCTCAGTTACCATGCAATTCCATCATATAAGTTTGAAGCATGTCTTCTAATATCTGGATTGTCCTCTCTGACTGGCCATCTGTTTAGGGATGGAAAGTTGTACTAAACCTCAACTTAGTACCTAAAGCATACTACAAAGTCGGCTAAAATCTGGATGTAAATCTCGGATCTCGATTTGATATAATAGAAAATGGAACGCCATGCAATCTAACCACTTCTCTAATGAAGATTTCAGCTAGTTTATCCAGTAAAATACTCACTTTCATGGGCAACAAGTGAGCTAATTTAGTAAATCTATCCACAATCATCCAAATAGCATCATGTCCCTGTTGAATCCTAGGCAAGCCAACCACAAAATCTATTGTAATATGCTCGCACTTCCATTCATAAATTAGAAGAGGTTGCAATGTTCCCGCAGGATGTTGATGTTTTGCCTTAACCTGTTGACAAACCAAACATCTACCCATAAATTCTTCAATGTCTTTCTTCATCCTTGACCAGCAATAGTTATCCTTTAAAGTATACATTTTGGCACTTCCTGGATGCATGGCATATGCTGAATTGTGTGCTTCCTCCATTATCTCCCTTTTCAAAACCTCAACATTAGGTACACATAATATGGTCCCATATAAGAAAGTACCCTCCTATGAGATCATAAATTCTACTATGTTGCCTTGTTGGACTTGTTCCTTGATCTTCACCATTTGCTCATCTTGATTTTGTGCCTCCCTAACTTTATCAATCAACACTGGTCAAACTTTTAATGTAGCAAGCAATGCTCCTTTCTCACCCTGAGCTAACTCTACATTAAAGGCCCTAAATCTAAGCAATAATGGAATCCTCACAGGGTGAATATAAGATAAGTTACCTGAGGACTTCCTGCTAAGTGCATCTGGTACCATATTAGCTTTCCCTGGGTGATATTCAATAGTGAAGTCATAATCTTTTAGGAGCTCAACCCATCTTCTTTGCCTCAAGTTCAACTCTTCATGGCTTAGTATGTACTTCAAACTCATATGATATGTGAAAATCTGACACTTCTCACATATAAGTGATGCCTTCATATCTTCAAAGTAAAAACAATTGCTGCTAGTTCTAGGTCATGTGTAGGATAGTTCAACTCATGTGGCCTCAATTTTTGAAAAGCATATGCTACCACTTTAGCTTGTTGCATCAATATACAACCCAAACAATTTCTAGAAGCATCATTGTATACAACATATTCTAGCCCTGTCACTGAAAGTGTCAATACTGATGCTAAAGTTAAACATGCTTTTAATTCATCAAAAGTATCTTAGCATTCTTCATTCCAGACAAACTTCACATGCTTCCTTAGCAACTTTATCAAAGGTGAAGCAATAATGGAGAAGTTTCACACAAATCTCCTATAGTAGCCTGCTAACCCTAGAAAACTACACACCTTATGAATACTGGTAGGTGGTTTCCAATTGAGAATTGCTTCAATCTTCTTTGGATCAACAAATACTCCCTTAGTTGAAATGACATGCCCCAAACATACCATTTTTTCTAGCCAGAACTCGCATTTGCTAAACTTGGCATACATTTGTTTATCTTTTAGTGTTTATAGCATAATTCTCAAATGCTCAACATGTTCTCCCTTGGATCGTGAATACACCAAAATATCATCAATAAATACAATGATAAAGTTATCAAGATAAGGCTTGAATACCCTATTCATCAAATCCATGAATGCAGCTAGAGCATTAGTTAACCCGAATGGCATCACTAGGAATTCATAATGCCCATATCGAGTTATAAATGTTACTTTGGGAACATCTGCTGCCTTAATCTTCAACTGGTAATACCCAGATCTCAAATCAATCTTTGAAAATACTCTAGCTCCTTGCAATTGATTAAACAAGTCATCAATTCATGGCAAAGGATATTTGTTGTGAGTAGTTACCTTATTCAGGTATATGTAGTCAATTCATAATCTCATGGTACCATCCGTCTTTTTTACAAACAAAACTAGTGCTCCTCATGGTGATACACTAGGTTTGATGTAGCCTTTATCGAGTAATTCTTGTACTTGCACCTTCAATTCTTTTAATTCTGCTGGAACCATTCTATAGGGAGCTTGTGAAATAGGAGTTATCCCAAGCTACAAATCAATACTGAACTCAATTTCTCTATCAGGTGGCAACCCTAGAAGATCTTCAGGAAATACATCCACAAACTCATTTACCACAGGAGGACTATCAAGCTTTTGCCCCTGTTTTTTAGTGTCAATGAGATATGCCAAGAATGCTTCATACCCTTTTCTCATCATTCTTCTAGCTGTGAGTGCTGACACTATACTATAATGCTCTGAACCCCTTTAGCCTCTAAACACTATTTTACCACTAGTAGGCATCTGGAATTCTACTTTCTTCTTGTAACAATAAATTAGTGCTTAATATTTTGTCAATACATCCATGCCAAGAATTACATCAAACATTTGTAATGGTAATGGAACAAGATCTGCTTATAATTTCTAAACCCCAAACTCTAGCTCACAACCTTGATAAACATGTTTACAAACCACTGATTCACCCAATGGCATATCTAGAACTAAACCTAGGTCCATAACATTTTTTTATTTTTGTATGCATGATAGAAATGATGATGCAATGAATGAATGAGTTGCACCCAGATCAATTAAAGCATAAGCATTTTCGCCAAAGATAGTTAACCTACCAGAAATGACATCATGTGATGATGTTGCCTCCTGTTGTGTCATCGTAAAGACCCTGGGCTATACTGAAGGTCTCTCTGTCTGTACATGCTGAATAAGTTATGTCAACGTAGATGCACTACCCTCTCTATTAACACTGGCTCCTGCACCTCTACCTGTACCTCTACCAAAGCAAGAAGTCCTACCTCCTTTACCAGCTATGCTCTAGACTCCTCTACCAGTACTAGTGCCAAACTATACAAGGTTAGAAAAATCCCTCCTAATGTGCCTGGATCCACCACAATCAAACCACTGGATAGTCCACTTCCTACAATCTCCTTCCTCGTGTACATAGCCACAAGTATTACAAGGTGTGGTCCTTCTGAATGAACTACATGCACTGGCAGCTGGTTGTCTCACTGAGCTCTAGTTGAACTGAGAGGATTGTGGTCTATAAGTGCCTGACTAAGTCTAAAGCCCTCTACTGCCTCTTAATCCTCTAGTCTCTGGCCTTTGTTGAGATGTACTAGCTCTCTTACTAAATCCCCTTTTTTTTCTAGTCCAAACTGGAGCATTTAATTTGCCTTCTTATTCCATTTCTTCTCTTAACTTTTCTTTCTTCATTGCCTTTTCAACCTATCCCCTAAAATTTTGGCCTTCATATAGTGATAACTCATTCTTCAACGCAGTCTGTAGGCCCTCTTTAAACCTGTAACATTTTTGAGCTTGAGTTGGGAAAATATCCGAAGCATACCTATATAACTCTTCAAATTTATCCACATATTCTCGCACTGACACTACCCCTTGTTTTAAAGTAATGAACTCATTCTACCTTTCAACCTTGAATGCAACTATCAAGTATTCCTTACAAAACTCAGCTTTAAACACATCCCAAGTCAATTGACCTCTATAAAATAATCTAATCCAAGCAAACCAAGGATCTGTCATATCATGTAAAAGGCCATACACATTATCAACTTTTTGTAATTCAGTTAATGCAACAGTATTAAAGGCTTTCTCTGTAGCTCTTAACCATTTTTCTGCTTCCTGAGAATCTATAGAGCCATGAAAGTTGAATGCCCCACATTTTTTGGCATGCTCAATTATGTCACTAGGTCTTCTCCTTTGTCCTTAGGTTGTCAATGTAGCAATGATAGTCTCTACTAGCACCCTAGGATCAAGTTGTAACATATGCATAACAAGGGGTGGGGGAGGTGGAGGTTGCTCTACAATAAGGGTCCTAGCTTCAAACTTTATCTCTGGATTAGCACTACCCCCAGACTCTGACCTATCACCACCCTGTTGGCCAACCCTCCTTCATTGAGGTGCCCTATAACGGTCTCTTCTTGGTTGCATCCTATAAATATAACAAAAGCATTTTCAATAAACAATAACAAAAGCATAGTTTAAAGGACCATTTAACAAAGCTCTAATACCACAAATGTCACACCTCGTCTCACGTAGCCCAAGATGGATATTTAAGACCAACCATTCAGCAAACCACTTAATTTAGTAAGATTAAGTTATAATCATAATTATGTTAGCTAAAAGAATTAAAACACCTCTTAAGAAAAGCTTGATTTATTCATGTAATGGAAAATAAAAATTTTCCTGTAATTTGATGAATTTATGAATAATAACTATAGTATAGGATAATTAAGTAACATGGAAAATCATATTTTTAAAAATTGATTGATATTAATCTTTGCAAACTAAAACATAGTAGAGTAAACATCATCAAAGTAATATAAACACATTTATACATAGTTGCTTTACACAAAGCCTAGCCACCACTATTTAATTTCAAAATATATTCTTTTACAATACTTATATAAACATGATTAAGAAACAAAGGTACGAGGTTTCTCTAATGAGGATGTTGGCCAACCTTACTATAAAACTTCTACCCATACTCACTCAACTCTGTTCACCAACTATCCAGCCATGTTATCTGAAAACATTTATAAAACAAAGTAAAATGAGTACACAAATACTCAATGAGTAGATATCACAAGCAAAAAAAAAACTTAATTAAGTTAAACATAATAAGCATCTCAAATCAGAATACTAGAGCATTTCAAGCCAAATTATCTTTTACTTAAAACATCAAATCCATCCTTTCTTTAAAACTTAAGCAAAGCTTAGCCAAATCAACCACATGCTTTTGCAAATATCAATAGAACCATACATATGTATTAACTATCCCTAAATAAGCATCACAACCCGACCATAATATACTGGTCAATACAATCTCACTCTCTAGGCACACTTGAAGGCCAACCCTTCGACTACATTAGCATGGAACGACCCTTCTTCCTTCTCCATCATTCAATAAAGTGCCATGTTGTTTATTGGCCAATAACAACCAATATAATCACCTCAACAAATTTACACAACTCATATAAGGTGGTAATACACAAACCAAATGCCATTTCCACCAAATAATCAATAAAAACAACATTATCACATTTATGGTTCAATAAGCATTCAAAATAAACAATCTTCATCATAATTCAAAGAAGATAGAAACCACATAGAGCATAAACTTATTTAAATCACCAAGTAAATAAAATGGCTTCAAATCAGGTTAAGAAACAAAGCATGTATTAGTAATACACTTAACTTGCACACTTGAAATCGTTAGAGTTTTCAAGCTGAAAACTTAAACAATTCAAATATCAACAAGGTGATTTAAAACAATTGAAATTCACCAATTCAGGTCCATGAAACAACATGAAAAAACTCATTTTATTACTATTATAAAAATATTTAAAGGGCTTGAACATCTACTCACAAAATAGTTTTCCAAAACAAACACAACCGATTCACCGTTTTGTTTAATTCGCACCAACACCTTCCTTTCCTTTTCCAGCACCTAAAGCATGAAATTTATTTACCAATTATTAGTATAATGTTCCAACATACTGCCGCAACCATGCACTCCCAAATGGTATGCATAAAATGCAAACCAACTCAATTTCACAATTCTAACCTATTAACTTTTAAAGGGTTGTTTTAGGCCAAAATTAGAAAAATTTTCAAATTTGAATCAGTATTATATTTATTTGTCTACTAAATTTTGTAAAAATGTCACTTCATTTGGACAAGTATAGAGCGAGATATAGGCAACTGAACATAACTAGGTCAATTTCTCGGGCTAATTGAGCATTAAAATGTTTCCTCTTATTTCACTAACATTAAGACCAAATCAAATTTAGCTGAAAGAGGAAATGTTTTAGATAAATCTTCAAAGTGTTCATATCATTAAAGAAACTCAATTGGAGCTCTCTAGCTCAAGTTATAATCAAAACACCGAGACTAAAAAATCTGGTGCTTAGAACCGAGAACAACACCTAGTGAACCCTAACTTAAATCCTCCAAAATAATAAAATTACTTACCAAATCAATTACCAAAGACTTTTAGGATGATTTTTAATGATCTGCAATGATTTTAAACCTTCAAATTCAGCTTGAAAAATGTCAGCTCTACTTGAAAAATTCAGAAACCCTTTATAGTCTCTCCTTTCCTTTTCTTTCTTTTATAAAGCAAATGTTGCTTTCTTTCTTCCATCTTTGAATATATTCACATATAATCATACAACCACGACCTAAGAAGGATCTAGAGTCTTTTAGGATAGATTTAAGTGTACAATAACCTTTTTAGCCCTTAATGGAATGGCTTTATCTCCTATTAATCCTTAAGCTTGTAATTGTTCATTCTAGGACAATTTTTGTTTCAATTAAGTCCATTTCATCCTCAACGTTTCAATTCTCATTCTTCACTTCATTTTTATTCCTAATCCATTTTATTCTGATAATTTCACTCATTTTAAGTGTCATCAAAATTCAAAAATTCCCGTTCTTTAATAGAGTACAAATCACAGCTTAATCAAATACACTAGTCTAACTATATATACTAGCTTATACTTAAATTCTATCAAATTACATGTAAATATAATGCAAAATAAATGTAAATTTACCTATAATTAGGGTATGAGTGTGACATGAGTAGCCATCTAAGAAATAATAGAAAACATGCCCCGTTATTCGCTCCAACATCTGATTAATGAATGGCAATGGAAAATGATCTTTCCTAGTTTTTGATTTCAACTTCCTGTAGTCAATACAAACCCTTCATCCATTTACCACTATCGTAGGAATCAACTCTCCTTCCTCATTCTCCACAATCGTCATCCCTCCTTTCTTTGGCATACATTGGATTGAGCTTACCTAAAAACTATCTGAGATGGGGTAAATGATCCCAGCATCTAGTAGCTTCACCACCTCCTTTTTCACCACTTCTTGTATATTAGGATTAAGCCTTCTCTATCTTTCAATGGTTGGCTTGTGCCCTTCCTCCATTGGAATCTTATGTACGTAATAAGAAGGACTTATACCTCTGAAGTCAGAGAGCTGCGAACCTATTGCCTTAATCCTCTTCTTCAACATTTTCACTAACAAGTCCTCTGGGTCTTAGTTGAGTTTGGAGGATATGATAATAAACAAGGTTTTGTCCTTTCCTAAGAAAGTATATCTCTATTAAGCAAATTCCGCAAGTGCACAGTTCCTAACGAGTAGTAAAGAGGAGTATAAATATCATTCCCAAGAGGAGATTGATATAAAATACTAGCCCTAATTGTGTTTCCATAAGCTAACAATATAAAAGTGATTAAAATAAAATAATAAAGCAATAAGCAATAGTAAAACCTTAAATCTCAAATATTACTTCTTAAAATTCAATAATTAAAAAAGCTAGAGCCTGAATTTGCTTCACTAGCTACTACTTGAATTACAGGATCAATTCACATATCAATGCATTAATATAGTCAAAGGTAAACCACTCAAATCACCTAAAGTCCCTTTCAAGATCATTTAAGCATACCCAAGTTAATTACAACATATTTTCATGGTCACGTTAATTAACTGAGGTTCATTAAGTTCTTTAGTGATTTATTATTTCCTAAAGGATTCATCTACTTTTGTGATTGAGGTTCCTAAGTTTTATAAGTCTATGAGCTAATAAATCATGCAACTTTCATTGTCTCTAACTTACCTAAAAAGATGCATTCAATTAAGCCTAAAATCAAATACAAGAACAATTAAGAACAACTTGTAAAATTGACTGAAAATTAATTCATTTAACAGAATTAGAATCCAAACAAGTAGTAGTCTAACTACACAAATCCAAACCCTAAAAGGAGTTCAGCCATGCATGGTTATGGCGACAAACATAAATATCATAAAAAGAATTAAAAAGCAATTTTGATTCTTAAATCTTGCACATATACTTCTTCAACCTCCATTAAGTATTTGCTTGTGTCAATCAAAATGTATTCAAAACGAATTAAATTACTTCTTTGTATCCTCTTTTATATTTTGAGCTTGATGGAAAACCCTCTTGCATTTAAATTCCTAAATCTCTTTCAATAAGGAAAATTTCTTTTATTGGACACGATCACGTCCTAACACTTTTCAACATGGTTAAACACACACCCATGTTTGCTTTCGTATCATCTTCCCAATCCTTGCACGACCATCACAAAAAAGAGCATGGTCAAAGGCACGGCCGTGTTTTTACTGTGGCAAGTATCCCTTGAGCTCCAAAAGGAGACACGACTTCTAGCATGGCTGTGTATCAAGTCATGCTTATTGAATTGCTTTTCTAGAACTCAACACAGGCATAAGCACACCCATGTCATTGGCTACGATGCATAATTCCTTGATTTTTTGCTTTTCCTTTTCAAGCTTTCCTACAAAAGGGGAAATGCAATTAAATACTAAACAAAAATTTCTTATTTGATTAGAAATAATTCAAATGAAATAAAAGTTAAATCAAAAGTCTAAACTATAAAAATTCCTACTTAAACCTAAATTCTACCCAATTGTAACTAATTTCTTATTCAAAATTCATTAAAATTTAACTAAAAAAAATGTGAAAAATTACACACATCAATCTCAAATATTAGGGTAAAGGTTTCAAATCTAGCTTTGGTGGTTTTATAGTTGAGGGGCGTGTGGGTTCAATGTTTAGTAGTTGAATATTGGGTAAACAAGATTGGTGTTTGAGATATGCTTCATCTTGAGAACATTGTACCTAAAAACACTTCTCAATATTCTCAATTTTTACAGATTTTGCCAGCCTCCATCATTGGACTTCACTCACACATTCATCAACAACATCAATTCTCATACAAAAATCATTGTCAAAAGGATGTTTCATATCATGATAGACATCAAACTTATAACTTTCATCTCCCACTCTCAATGTGATGTTACATCATACACATCAATTATAGCTTTTGTAGCATGTAGAAAAGGCATACCGTAATGTCAGTGGTAAAAGACATTTGCACATTGAAATTGTTGCTAGTTTGCCTATTCAGAGTATTATGTAAAGATTTTCTATTTTTTTGTTATTTCTTTTTTTATTAATTTCATATTTTTAATGTTTTTTTTGCAATGATTGTGGCGCTTTTGTTCCTGCGTTTGCTGAATATTTTATTCATAGTAAGGAGATTCCAAAAGATTTTTATGTTGAAGTTTATAGTTACAAGCTTGCATTTTTGTTGTATCGATATGGTATAAGAAAGGTCCATGGTGAAGTTGCTAGTGATTAAGAGCAGACTGGAATATTAGAAAGAAAAGGAAGTTGAATAAGTGGTTTTTAGAAGTTTTTTGTTTGTTTAGTATTGTTTAGTTTTTTATATTTTTTTTGTATTACAGTTTGTTGATTAATACATTAAATTTGAATTTGTGTAACGCACATTATTTTTATTAATATAAATTTTTAAAAATTTTATTATGAAATATTTAGAGTGTTAATATTGTTTTTTTGTTTATTTGTGATTGTTGCTTGTTATTGCCTTTTGTCACTTTTTGTTATTTTTTGTAGATTTTGATTGTTGCTTGTTGTTTTTTGTTGCTTGTTGTTGCTTTTATACTGTTTGTTGTTACTTTTTATTGCTTTTTTTAATTCTCATTGTTACTGATATTAAAATGAACAAATAATGGAAAAAAACAACAAAAATAATATGAAATTTTAAAAATTAGGTAGCAACAATCACATTAATGAATTATGTGAATTCTTACAATATGAATGGTAAAAATTTTGTTTTTTTAATAAAGAAATATATTCTTTTTAGTTTTTTTAGGTGCATTTCTGGGGTTAAATGTATCGGTGGGTATCAAACTTTACACTTATTTCATTTTAGGTACTGAAGTTTAATCTGTTTCATTTCAAGCACCCAACTTTGATTTAAGTATCATCCGCCTATGACCTGGTGGTGAGATGATGATGTGGGAGCCAACAATAGAATATTCATGAAATATTCGTTATGTCACCCATGCCTAATCATCAATTTTAATTGCAATGGTGGTCACCAAACTTTACTTTCAGGAAAATTTGAATACTATACTTTAATTTATTTCTTTTTAGTCACCTAACTTTGATTTTGTTTCAAAAAGGATACTATTAAAAATTTGTGGTCCTCTGAATTTCTCTTAAAAATCATTTTAATCCCTCAATCTCTTTATCTTTTCAATTTAGTCCAAAAATTATAAAAAGTTTGAAATTTTACTTCTCATATGTTGTGATACCACTCAAGATAAGTCTACTCTTACTAGGCAGAATCAAATAAGTTTCAAAATTTTCCTTAGTTCCTATAAACGTATAAAAAATATGAACTTATTCGCAAAAAAAAAAACTTTAATTCTAAATTAAAATACTAATTATGGATTATTTAGGTATTAGAAATTTTTTTAAGTACTTGCTATGAAATTAAATGGAAGTTTTGTATCCAAAAATATACAAATTAAAGTTTGGTAACCGAATTAAAATAAAGATAAAATTTGGTACCCTCCTATGAATTGGATGCTAAAAATTGATGATTAGGCATGTGTGATGTAGCGAATATTGCATTAATATTTTATTATCGGCTGACACATCATCATCTCATCACCAGGTCACTAAACAGATGATACTTAAATCAAAGTTGGGCACTTACAACGAAACATATTAAACTTTAGTACCCAAAATGAAATAAGTGCAAAGTTAGGTACCCACCCGTACATTTAACCCTGCATTTCTGCATGTCTTTCTGATGTGCCCAGGTTGTCCACACTTCCTACATTTGTTTTTATTTCCATTCTCCCACGGTGCTTTGATTCTTTTTTTCTTTGGTCTTCCAGCTTTTATTCTAATGTACGGTAGATCTACTTGTATTTGTTGCTCTTCATTGGGATTTTCCATGTTGCTTGATTTGGAATTTGATGTACTATTTCTTTATATGTCTCCAATAGTGCCTGCTTAGTTTAGAAATATGAGCAATATTTGTATGGATCTTGATTCATTTGCTTCAACATTGGAAGTGCATGTGAACATGGCAGCTCATCAATTTGGAACCTATTACATATGCATTTTCTTTCTTCCATTTTGGCAACGAATGTTGTATGGAAGTCATACATAGTTAATATGTCTTTGGTTGAAGCTTTAACCTCCATTAAATTAAAAATTAGGAAAATAGAAATAATAACAATAAATTCTATAATACTTTTTAGATCAACAACTGACAACAATATTATTTGTTACTTTTTTGTTTGTTGCTTTTTGTTGCTATAATATAAATTGCAACATTAAATACAATTTCAACAAAAAAATATCATAAGAAAAATAATAGTAGGATGACAAACAACTGCAACAGCAACAAAAAGCAACAACATTAATCATAGTACCTAAAGAAGTAATAATATAACCTATAGCTTTAGGCTTTTCATGTAGTTGTCATTGATCATATCTTATGGTCTTTTTGCAAGCCTAGCGAATGTAGATCTTACAAGATTTATATTTGTATAGGTCCATTCTTGTACCAAAGCATGCAGGTACGCTAGTAATGTTGTTATCGATAGGTTTTTAGCTTTTTTTATTACTGCACTTAATGATTCAGTTATATTTGAAGTCATTGTTGAGTATCTATTGTTGATTGAGAAAGATATAACCCATTTATGTACGCAATATTTTTCAGGTATAGGGTTATCCTTTGATCAATCTTATCCAAGTTGTTCACGTGGTACTCAAACTCTTTAACAGTGTATGCTTTTGCTGTTTAAAAAAAAAGAATCTTTGATGCTTTTTGAGTTTTTTTAAAGTTGTTCTTCAGGTTGTTTAAAAATGGTATATACAAATACCATGGCCAGTTTCAAGGTATGTTTCTTGTACTGCTTTTTCTATACTTTCATGTTTGTCAAAAACTATGGACAATCCTTTTCTATAGCCAAAAGCTTGTCAAATTTTTCTAAAGAACCATTCCCAAGATTCATCATTTTTAAAGTCAACAGTGGAGAAAGCAAGAGGAAAGATCTTACCACAAACATTTTGTGGTATTTCTAAAAGTAGTGTGCCACTATATGTTCCGGTCAGAAATGTGTCATCCACTACTACAATTGGTTTGCAATCTTTCTATCCTTTTATTGATGCATCAAATGCCATGAACATATAGAGGAATGAGTGGTATTCTTTCATATCGAGGTCAACAACTAATCTTGGATTTGTTGTTTTCAATATATATAGGAAACTTGGTAGAATTGCATAGGATTCATATAGTTTACCTCTTACCAATTGAAGTGCCTTTTCTCTTGATCTCAAGGATTTTAAGTAGTTTATATTGACGTCATACTCTTCTTTCATGTCTCTCATTATAGCTGCTGGTGAGTATATGGTTTGACACTCTGATATTTTAATTTTATGTAGTTAGCCACTAATGATGTTGTTGCTTATCTTTGGTCTGCTAATCTGATCTCCATGCTATAGGTGTGGATGTTGTTGAACTTTTTAATAATAAATCTATATGTTTTTCCATTTTTGTAGCTCTTATCACCCAACTGCATTTTTCATCCAAGCATTTTGTAACAAAGCTCAGATTGTTTGTCTTGACCGTTCTGTATTGGAAGTGGTTCTTGATAGTACTAAATCTTAATGCTTTTTTGAATTCTTCTTTGTTGTTGTATATTTCACTTTCTTCAAGTTCTGTTGCTATTTTATTATAGATTGTGGATGATTCTTCACTCTCATCTTTTTGTAGAAGCATATTTGTCATTGTTTTTGTATAATTTTGAAAATATGAATTTTGGTTATTTGCTTCTATGTTTGTTGAGCTGTGTTTAGAAAGTGATACCAGATCTATTTGAGTTGTTAATTATTGTTGAACCAGCAACATGTTGTTGTTGAAACTTGTTTCTAGCAATTCTTTCTTATCACCAGTGATGTATAAAGGGATTTTTGTGAAATCAGACTCTTTCTTCTTTAGTTGTAAATAGAAGAATAGAGTTGCATTGTGTTGTATTTTTAAAGGTGGATAATTTTCTTTTATTTTGTACTGTATGATTATTTTCTGAAAATCTATTTCAATTCGAAGCTAATCTGATAGTACTTTCAGCATTTCGTCAAAGCTACAGTTCGTTTATATGGTAATTCCAGTCTCATCAAAATCAACATAATCCATTGCTTCATTCCAGTTCCCATTGTGATGAATGAAAATAGGTATGACTTCCATTGTACATGTAATTAAAAAAACAAAGAAATTGGCTAGTCATTTTTATATTTAAAACATTGTTGTTTCTTTTTTCTTTTTTCTCATTTTTTCAACTTTTGTTGCTTATTATTGCTTTTTGTTGTTTTTTTTCTTATGTTTTCAGGTTTTGTTTTTTCTTATTTCTTCTTGTTGCTTTTTTTTTCCTTATGTTTTCAGGTTTTGTTATTTTTTGTTTCTTCTTATTGCTTTTTGTTGCTAAATGACGAATGTTAGTTTTATTGTTTATAACTACTGAAACAATAATTATATTGTTTAAATTTAGTTTAAATATTTTTTATAATTATGAGTTACTGTTATTGAAACAATGTGATTTTAAAAATTTTATTTATTATCGATTTCAGAAAAATAGATAACCATATCTGATATGTTTATGAATTATGTACCCGGTTTGTGAATGATTTTTGCTTTTGATCTTCAATGTTGTTTATTGTTTCAATATTGATCTCTATGATTTGTTGAACAAAATTGGTGTGGATCTCATTTTTGCAAATTGAGAAACTTGAGTTCGAGGTGATTCTGATCGCAAAAACGAGAAGAAAAAAATGAAATTGATTCGAGAAGAAGTTTGAGCTGATCATGATTTTGATGGATTGAAAAAAAAAAGTAAAATTGATTGAAGAAAAAGTTTGAGCTGATCAATTGGAGAAGAAGACTCATTGAGGACAATCTTGTTTAAGAATCATTATTTATTTAGAAAACAGTTTTTGTTTGTTTCAAAACTTTTTCTTTTAGCTGAAAAAACGTGATCTTATATATCTTATATATGGTCTAGATTTGAAACAGAAAAGCTCCTTAAAGTCAGTTTTGAATATATTTTTGGTCAATGTGACTTTTGACAATATTTTTAGTTTTTGGTCTATTTATGAAAAAACTCTAATATCAAAAGAGGATAGATAGATGTATAAACTAGTCGAGTTAAGTCAAACTTTAACTAGTTTGAACTTTATTTGTTTATAATCGAGTCGAACTTGAACCAAATTTAATATACCACTTGGTACTTATGAATTTAAAGAAATTTTAAAAAATATGAACTATAAATCAAAATTATTCATCAAAAAGTTTAAAACAAATTATTTACAAAAAATTACAATATACTTAATAAACTATAATTTTACTTTAATAATCTATATTTTTAAATATAATTTATATTTATTATAAATAAAAATTTATATATTATATATTTTATATTAAATTATTAATACATTAAAATTATAAATTAACTCGCAAACTCTAATTCAATCTTGTTCAGAAGTTTTAGGAGTCAAATTTTATATATATAATTTAAATTCAACTAATTTATTAAATAAATTTTAATATAACAATTTAAATAAATATTTATCAAGATAAATTTCAAATAGTTTGCAAATACCTCGGAATCGGACGGTTATTTTGGGTGCAAAATAAATGTGTTAGCCTGAGCTTGGATATATTATATATACATAACCTTACATTTCCATCGCTTTCATAATTTTCTGTCATTTCTGAATTCCAGAAACCTTCATCAATTTGCATGCTTATGTAATTTTCCTTCCCTTGACCAAAAAACAAGAAAATACAAATAAATGATTGTGACATTATCTATAGCTCGTTAAATTACGTTCATAAAATATGGATCTGGATAATATTTTATTTTATTTTATTTTATTTTACCATTAAATGAATTTGGACTTTATTGTTAACATCTTTATTTAATTTTAATAACCTTAATGTTCTAGAATAGAAATAATCTGTTGGCCAGCCCAAAGATTTGTCAAAGAATAATGAATAATTTTAATTTAGAGAATTACCAGGCCATCTTATTTGAAAACTCATTCAATTTAATTTTGATAATCAACTTGGATAAATATGATGATTTATTCAGCAAATGTAAATCATAACTCCATAGAGGTTGGCAAATGACTATTTTATTGAAAATATAAAATTTATATATATTATACTACTCAATTTTAAAGTTCACAACTAATTTGAAAATATGTTTAATATTATCGACATCTACCATTTTAAAAGGGTAAGAAATTTAAATTTTTAATTTATCTTACATTCCATTTGTAGGAACTTTAGAGAGGAATGGACAAGACTAATTGAAATTTCGAGGGAAACTAAAAATTAAAAAAATAAAATAAAAAGTAATTTAGAGAAGAATAAATATGAAAAATAAAAAAAAAATAAAAAGATTTACTTTCCAACAGCGTGAATGATAAATTTATGGGAGTAATTGAATTAGGAAAAACTATAAATTTAATGTCTCAATTTTTATAGTTTTTTTATTTGAGTGTCTGAAATTTTTTTTTTTTTTTTTTTGCAATCAAGTATCTGAACTTTAGAAAAATATACCAATATATTGTCTCTAGTAGATTTAATGTTAACTGAGTGCTGAGTCAGATCAAATATAACATATTTTTATCCCAATTATTAGTTATGTCACGTGTCACGTGTCACGTGTATTGTATTATTTAAAGGACAAAATTAATCTTATTAAAGATTATAAATTGATAAAAATAACCTTAACATTAACTTCCGACGTAGACATTAAGGGTGACTGAATAAAGATAATTTTGTCTTTTAAATAATGCAATACATGTGGCAAATGACATGGTTAATGAAGGGGATAAAAGTGGATCACGTTTGATCTGACTGAACACTCAATCAACATTAAATTGACCAGAGACACTATAATGATATGTTTTTCATTTTCTAAAATTCAGATACTTTATTAAAAAAAATTTAGACACTCAAATAAAAAAACCATACAAATTGAGACAAAATTTATAATTTTTCCATTGAATTACTCCAACATGACCATTTTTTATAACTATCAATCAAACTTGAAAGAACTTTATTTTATAATTTAAAACTGCTACGGAATAAAAAATTTCACCAATTAAATTCGTGGTATGGTTGGTAGAACTTCAACCCATAAATCTATGCGGCTCCAACACTCATTTTATAAAAATATAAAAATTCTTTTTTTATAATACACATGTTGTGTAAAACATTCTATTTTGATTATATTTAAAATATTATTTTTTTTCCACTAAAAACTCTCTTTTATTTAAATTAAAACATTATTTTTCAATTATTTTTTATTTCTTAATTTTATTTATTCAATTATTTTTTATTTCTTAATTTTATTTATTCAATTATTATTATTATTAAAAATATACATATACTCTTAATAAAAAAATTAAATTAAATTATTGTAATAACTTTTTAGATTCTTATTTTTATATTTAATTAAATTATAATTTTTATTTATGAAAGTAATAAATTATTTTAAAATATATATTATTTACAATCTTTAAAAGTTTGAATTCACAATTAGTGAGCATAAAAAAAAAAGACCATTTGATCAAATAGCTAATCAAAGAGGTCGGCGTGTCATTACATTCATACTAAAGCATAAAATATACTATTAATTTGATATGGCTCTTTAGAAGAGTCTCGATAGTTCTCTGATAGTCTCTCATTCTCTTGCTGCTGCTTATCCATGGTGAAAGTTATGGTAATTTTCCAATTCCTATTACTTTCTTATGCTGTGTTAGTTGATATTGCAGATCATCTCAATCCCCACCATCAGTTGTATCACCTAGTCGAAGGCAACACCAGTGAGCTCCCTATCATCAATAGAGCTCTTGCTCAATGGCTTCCTAATTTTTGCACAAGGAATTGTCCTACATTCACGTCGTAGGAAGCTGAAGTTCCTATCTCTGTGGTTCTGTCAACTACATGAGAACAACTCTCCTTGAATGTTTCATATTCGATGGAGAAGCCTGCTTGTCCACTGCTTGTCCATTGCTCGTCAAAGCAAGTTCTGAAGGAGTTTCATCCTCTGTATGAGATACATCTTCCAGTGTTGGTCTATGCCCGCCTATTTCCAAATATAATTGCTTACCAAACCTCCACTTCCCTGCTACTAGATCTTGTGTGGCTGCGTTTCACTGTAGCTCAAAGCGCAAGAGAAGAACATTTAACTATAGGATTCCATTTTGATGATCAGTGTATGTAGAATTTTCTTTACTGATTGGGCTTAAGTAGATGGACTTAATGAGAAACACCTATAGAAAGCCCCAAACAAGCTTTTGTTCTCTTAAATTCAGGTCTGTTGTGTTAATAATAGTAATTGTAAGCACTTTCTTGTGCTGGATAATTATAATGTAAGCTTTTTCTTGTTTTAATAAAAGTCCTTTTGGTAAAAAAAAATTCAAAATTTTTAACCAGTTCACAATTAGTTATTATTGTTGAAGTGAGCTCTAGAAAGTCAAATATTTGATTGTATATATTAGGAATTAAATCTTTATTTAGGAAGTTATTTTATTCTTCCTAATTAGTGCTCTTAATTAGTGTATAATTAGGTTTTCCATGTATAGGAATATTTTATATATATATATATATAAAGCATGTAATCTCTCTTATGGAATATATGAAATAATTCCCTTGAATTTTCTCTTTTTTTCTCTGAATTTTATTCTTCATGGTATCAGAGCATACCTATTGAAATCGAATTCAATTTTTTGTATTGAATCCTTGAAATCGTATTTCTTTTTCCCTTCAAAATTCTTTGAATTCTTTCAAATCATAATCCTTTCAAAATCCACCATGTCCACTGAAAACACATCCATTGTATCACATGGAACACAAACTTTTATTCAAACCCTTCAAGATAATTATTCCTTTCCTATTGGAATTATACTTGATGATACAAACTACCCTCTATGGTCACAACTCATGGAGGTGCGAATTGGAGCCAGAAATAAATCTGGTTTTCTCACTAGCTTGACTCTCAAACCACCTGTGGGAGATAAAGCTTTAGAGACTTAGCTTATTGATAATAACCGAGTCTAAAGTTGACTAATTGATTCCATGAGCCCAACGTTGATGCAGAGATTCATCTGTCTTCAAACAGCAAAGGAGATATGGGATGTTGTCTCCAAAACCTTCTATGATGGATATGATGAAACTCAATTGTTTGAGTTAAACTGGAAATCATTTACTACACATCAGAATGGTAGGCCATTACCTACATATTACAATGATCTGATTGGGATGTTTCGGGAGATTGATGCCCAGATGAGTGCTCAAGGGGAGGATGTTAATGGAGTAGTATCACTTCACAAGCATACTCCTCGGCTTTGAACACATATTTTTCTAGCCGGACTTGACTCATAATTTAATAATGCTCGGAGTGAAATTCCATGGAAGGATCCACCTCTTGATCTCAAGTTTAGTTATGCATATGTGCGTAGGGATCACAACTAGGGATAGATGATAGAGCAGCCGAAGGTTGTACCGGACAATGCAATGCTTGTACAGGCTCAAATTCGACCACAGTCCAAAGAAAAAGGACCAAGTAAGTCGAGTACATACACATGTACTCACTGTGGTAAAGTTGGCCACTCCAAGGAACAGTGCTATGAAGTTATGGGCTATCTGGAATGGTGGGGTTTCAATAGAAAGCCTCAGAAGAAGCTCGAAGTAACTACAATTGCCACCACTAGTGACACAAAACTAAGTGGTGACATTGATGAAACATCAGGTATGACAAATCTTACTTGGAATAATATATGGATTATTGATACAGGTGCTACTGATCATATGACAAACTGCACCCACCATCTAACCTTCATTCGACCATCAACCCAATAAAATATTATAATTGCTAATGGAGGAATAGCACCCGTCATCCATGCAGAATTACTATCTAACTCTAACTCTCGTAATTTAGATACTATTCTTGTTGTTCCATCTCTTTCTTACAATCTACTATATGTTGGCCAAATCACTGAAACCTTAAACTATACTGTCAAATTTTGGCCTAACTATTGTTTTATTTCAGGACATTGTAATGCACCAGATTCTTGGCTCTGGTGTTAAATGTGGAAAGTTGTACTATCTTGATTTGCATGGTGATCCAAGTCAGAAATCAAGTCAAGTCAATAGAGTTATTCGAAGCAGCTTAGACAAAGAATAAATAATTTTGTGGTATCGATGTCTTGGAGATCTATCTTTTCATTATCTTAGAAAAAATATAGCCTGAATTATTTTTGAGTATTAAAGACTCTGAGTTCAAGTGTGATATTTGTGAATTGGCAAAGAGCCATAAAATTTCATATGTACCAAGTTATAATAAGAATTCAATTCTATTTATGATTATTCATTCTGATGTATGGGGACCTGCTCGAATTCCTACTCTGTCTGGTGCTCTATATTTTGCAACATTTATTGATGAATGTACTCAAATGACCTGGGTATCCCTACTTTCAAACAAGGGAGATGTGTGTTTTGTGTTTCAAGATCCGTACAAAATGGTGGCTATGCAGTACTAGTGTTGAATCCGATTCTTGCAATCTGACAATGGTGGGGAGTATCTTAATTCGGCCCTTAAAACTTTTTACAATGAGCATGGCATTCGTCACCAAACTTCCTATACCGAAACCCCCCAATAGAATGGTATAGCAGAATGAAAAAATTGGCAACTATTGGAAGTAGTCTGAGCATCTCTGTTTGACATGAATGGTCCTCGGGAATACTGGGGAGAGGCCATTCGATCCGCTGCTTATCTTATCAATCGAACTCCATCAAGAATTCTCGGTTTCAAAACTCCTCTTCAAAAACTGTAGGAGCTAGTCCAAGCTCCACCTCTCAATAATCTCGAGCCTTGAGTATTTGGATGCTCGGCACTTGTTCATCAGGTACTCGATAAATTAGATCCACGAGCTGTCCAGTGTATCTTTGTTGGATATGCCGAGCTACAAAAGGGATATTGATGTTATGATCCATCTACTCAGAAGATGTATGTAACTTAGGATGTTCAATTTCATGAAATGCACCCTACTTCTCACCATTTGAGTGCTCTCTTCAGGGGGAGAAAGTCTAGGACATCTTTGAAGATAGCACTTTGAGTGTCTTACCTATTCTGAGCATCTCAAATGATCAGATAGTATGCCTAAGCATCCCTCTTGGACAGATAACTGAAGATAGTCTGAGTGTTGATTTCACACTTGAAACTAATCAAGATAGTACATCTTCTTAGTCCACACCAGAAGTTGAAAAAACTCCGGATGTGCACAATGAGGTAAACTCACCTCCTTTAGTAACTTTAAATACCGAGCCTCATTATCCTTCTAGAATAAATAGAGGGATTCTAAAAAATAATATGATCCGCACCTTAATACCAAAGCTAAATATCCCATCAATAATTTCATATCAACAAACTGTTTGTCAAAATCACATGCATATACTGCAAATCAATTATCTACTATATCTATTCCGATTAATGTACAAGAGGCTCTAGCTGATCCAGATTGAAAGAAAATAATGAATGATGAAATGGAAGCATTGCAGAAGAACTCCACATGGGAACTTATTCCACTTCCTGAAGGAAGGAAAATGGTTGGATGCAGGTGGATATTCACTATCAAACTGAATCCGGATGGAAGCATTAATCAATATAAAACTTTGTTGGTTGCAAAAGGATATACTCAGAAGTATATAATTGACTATGAAGATACATTTGCCCCAGTAGCAAAAATGAACACTATTTGAGTCCTTATTTCATTAGTTGTGAACCTAGACTAGCCACTAAGACAGTTTGATGTGAAAAATGCTTTTTTGAATGGAACTATAGATGAAGAGTGTACATGGATCTACCACCCGAAACGAGACTGACCGAGTATGCAAATTAAAAAGAGCATTGTACGGACTCAAGCAATGACCTTAAGCATGGTTTGGATGACTCTCAACATTAATGAGGAAGGTCGGTTATAAACAAAGTGATGCTGACCATACACTATTCATCAAACAAAAGACAAGTAAAGTCACTGCTCTTATTGTGTATGTTGATGATATAGTAGTCACTGGAAATTATCCGAGTGAGATAACAACCCTGCAAAGAAAGTTAGCAACTGAGTTTGAACTCAAGGATCTGGGTAACTTGAAGTATTTTTTAGGGATTGAAGTTGCAAGATTAGCTCAAGGTACTTCTCTCTGCCAACGGAAGTATGTAATGGATTTGCTGACAGAAACAGACATGCTTGATTGTAAACCAGCCGAGACTCCGATGGAAGTCAACCATGGATTATCAATCCGAGAAGGTCAAGTTCCAACTGATAAAGCTCAGTATCAAAGGCTGGTAGGAAGATTAATTTACTTATCTCATACTCGGCCAGACGTTGCTTATGCAGTAGTGTTGTAAGTCAATTCATGCATACCGAGTGCTAAGATATCTAAAGTCTTCTCCGGGCAAATGTTTATTTTTTGGAAGAAATAAGGATTATGAAATTGTTGGTTATACAGATGCTGACTATGCTGGAGATCAAACTGATAGAAAATCAACATCTGGATACTTCACATTTGTTGGAAAGAATTTGGCCACTTAGAGAAGCAAGAAACAGAAAGTCGTAGCAAGGTCGAGTGCTGAAGCTGAGTGTAGAGGTATGGGACATGGTGTATGTGAATTGCTATGGATAAAACGAATTGTTCAGGATCTAAAGCTAGATCATCCGAAGCCTATGTTATTACATTATGATAATAAGGCAGTCATAGCAATTGCAAACAACCTGGTTCAACATGATCGGACTAAGCATGTGGAGGTTGACAGACACTTCATCAAAGATCATCTGAATCAAGGAACAATTGATCTTCCATTTATTTCTTCTCATACTCAACTAGCTGACATCCTCACAAAGGCTGTATTTGAAAAAATGTTCTACAACTCACTTGGCAAGTTGGGAATGATTGACATACACTCACCAACCAAAGGGGAAGTGTTGAAGTGAGCTTTAGAAAGTCAAAGATTTAATTGTATATATTAGAAATTAAATCTTTATTTAGGAAGTTATTTTATTCCTCCGAATTAGTGCTTCTAATTAGTGTATAATTAGATTTTCCATGTATAAGAATTTTTTCTGTATATATAAAGGATGTAATCTCTATTGTGGAATATATGAAATAATTTTCTTAAATTTTTTCTTTTTTTTTTTTCTAAATTTTATTCTTCAATTATATATATATATATATATATATGTATGTATGTAAATTAAACTCATATAATATGAAACTAATTTATTTTCTACATTTTTCAGATATGGAATTCGTTCCCAACTCCACAACTACATTGTTAAAAAAAAATTATGGGACTGGTAGGTGCTGGTTTCGTTTTCCTTTTTGTTTTTTGGTCAATGTGTCGTCTTCCATTGTTCGTTTGATAACAATTGCCTTAAAAAATCTTATCATTTATCTGACCTTTTCCGTAGCAGTGCAGTCTTTGCTCAATACCAGCATTTGTAAATCCACCCACAGAAAATGCCCCCAAATTAGAACACAGACGCTGTTTTTATTTAATTTTTTGTTTTTGCCAAGTGGCTTTTTGGGTATGGCACGACACAATCATTTTGTTTTTAGATAAGCCCATAACGTGTCATCATTTGCCAATATTCAATTTTTCTTTTTTGAACACAACAATATCCCCTTCGTTCATTAAATATTTACGCAACTGTCACTAGTCTTGACTGGTAGTCTTAACATTTTGGTCAAGTAAACACTTGTAGGATTTTTTGAAGCAAAACACTTGTAGGATATTTTGTATTATAATTAAAAAAAAAACTTTGGTAATTTTTTTTAAATATGAATCAAATTACAATAAAACTAAAGTAATAACCTTGTGTTAATAATAATAATAACAATTGTAGTTAATACAAACTGATTTTAAGGGAGTAAAATTATATTGTAAATAAATATAATAAAGTATTAAATTTAATTTATAAAATATTATAAAAATGACAAATTACATGTATAAATAAAATTTCCAATTAATTAACGCTATAATAATATAAAAATAAAAAATAATTGATTTGAAAAAAAAATGTTTGTTTTTTCATTTTGTCAAAAAAATACAAACAAAAAATTTCTTCTTATAAAAGAAAGGTATTCATTTATCAATGAGAAGTTAATTTTGAATTCGCATTTGTTTAATAAGTATTTAGATCTAATTTTAAATTTAGTTACTTTTAAGTTTAATTTTACATACATTTATTATCTAAATTTGATCAATTCAATTTTTTGATGAAATAATCAATTTGTCTATTGAATTTAAAGAATTTGTTATTGATAAATATGTTGAAATTCTATTTTTTTTTTAAATCATCTTTTAATTTAACCAAAAAAATCAAGAAACATCTAATATTTTAATTCATTATAATTTTCAAAAAAAATCTTGTACCTTAAATAATAATTTAATAACTAATAGATAAGACTGCCTGGGAACACGAGATATCCTTATCCCATCCACGTACCTGATTATGTCATAACCTTAACAAAAAAAAAATTGACCTTTTTTACAGTCGCCATGAGCATACCCTATAAAGCGAAAGCTCTCTGCCCAAATGTCATTTCGCATTCTACGCACACATTAATACACCAAAGAAGAAAATGTTGGCTATTTTCCACGAAGCTTTTGCTCATCCACCTGATGAGCTTAATAGTCCAGCTTCTCAAAATGGTGCAAAAAAGCCTAAACTTCCTCATGAAACTCTCAGCGACTTCCTTTCTCGTCATCCCCACGACACTTCCTATATGACCTTTGCTCAAGCTGCTGTTCTTGCCTATGGTCGTCCTCAAAATTCTCTCTCGCACCATCAAAGGTATTTATAAATTTGAATTGGGTTTTAATTTTTGGGTGAATGTGGTGTAATTCTGTAATCAGTTTGTGAATTGTTGTTGGTATATGTGATTTCAGGTTGTTTTGTGGATTTGAGGATATATACTGCTTATTCCTGGGGAGCTTGAACAATTTGTCTATGCTGAATAAACAATATGGTTTAACAAAGGGAACAAATGAAGCTATGTTTGTAATAGAGGCTTACAGAACACTTCGTGATCGAGGTCCATACCCAGCTGATCAAGTTGTTAAGGATCTTGAAGGAAGCTTTGCCTTTGTTATCTATGATAGCAAGGCTGGAACTGTCTTTGTTTCACTGGTGCAAACCTATATATAATCTCTTCATTAATTAATTTAATTACTGGTTTTTGTAATTAGAAAAATTAATTTTGTAATTAACTTAATTTGAATGGATGGTTGGTTGCAGGGTTCTGATGGTGGAGTTCAGCTGTACTGGGGCATTGCAGCTGATGGTTCTGTTGTGATTTCTGATGATTTGGAGGTCATTAAAGCAGGCTGTGCTAAATCATTTGCTCCTTTTCCACCAGGTACTGTATTGTTCACCACATCTAAGCTAATTTGTATTAAGTGCTAACAATTTTTTTTCCATTACTAAATCACTAATATGGAAAGCCTAATATCTTCTAATTAATTCAGTTTAATCTGAATAATAAAATTTTTATATAATTATTATTGATTATTGAGCTGATTTTTTTTTATACATTAATTGATCTGGGCTTACTGCCTTGCCTTTAGTTTTTTTAGAAGCATAAAAAATTATTAATAAGTAATCCGATCCATGTTGATATTGGTTTAAGTTGTGCAATAATAGATTTAGCAAACCATGCTTATTCAGAAGTGCTCCAGAGCTGTTATTTGTTGGGGTGATCAATGTATACCATAACTAAGAATGGTGAAAATTGATTGAAAGAGTGGTTTATTTCTTAAATTTCTCTGAAATAATTATGAAATATAAAATTATTTTATTTTTATTTTTAATTATGAAAATTAATTTTTAAATATATATATTTTTTAAAATGACTGCATCCAATACAATAGATGCTGAAAGAAAAATGGATATGATATGGGGTGTATGGTTGATGCAGGATTTTTGTTCCATAGTGAAGGAGGATTGATGAGCTTTGAGCATCCAATGAACAAAGTAAAAGCAATGCCAAGGATAGATAGCGAAGGAGTGCTCTGCGGTTCTAACTTTAAGGTGGATAAATACACAAGGGTCAACAGCCTTCCTCGCAGGGGCAGTGCAGCTAATTGGACCCAGTGGGACGATCATAGATAAATAAATATAAATATTCAGAAACAAAGGAACATCCTATCAACGTTGTACTTATGAACCTTTTTTACCATTTATTTATGTGTAAAATGAAATGAATTTATATGCTTTCATCAAAGATTATTTACTTTGTGTTTTATGTTTCTTAGTATATATATATATATACAGATGGATGTAAAGATTAATTGGGTGTCTTTCTATTATATTGATGATATATTTGAGCTTAATAATATTTATTTTGGCTCACAAAATGAATAAACAGGTGTAAAACAGTTTAGCTTTATGACTAATAAAATGATATTGTTTTGAAGTAAGCATCACGAATTAAGAAATTAAGTAACTAGTTATGATTTACACATTAATTAATATATAATTTATCTGTTGTTCAGAAAAATATATAACTTATCTGTTTATTTTAAACTATAAATAAAATAAAATAAAATAA
>CATIWM010537068.1:0-11346 GCA_949671775.1 Mallotus repandus | reverse complement strand
CATGTAATTAGGGAATAAGATAGTAATTAATAAAATAAATCTAAGTGAACATAAGACTAAAAGAAGTTGGTATTCCATATCCAGAACTCCTGGTTGTGGTGCTAGCTTGTATTAGAGAATCGAGTTACCACCACTTTCGATTTGTCCCAGCTATTACCCTGGGTGGCGACTCCTCATCTCCACGCCATGTCTTTGTGACAGTGGTTAGTGTGTTCCCTAGAGCCCTGAACTCAAACAGTGCCGCGGTTGCAATAAACTTGGGCGTGCGCTAAACCCCGCCCTCTACAATGCCAAGACATCCGCCATCTGATTATGGTTTCTAGGTAAGTGGATAAATCTATATTTTTGATATAATTGTCCCTATTACTGCAAATGCTCTAGATACGGCTTCAAATGTGGCTCTTTCAAATCCTATTCATTAGTAGCCTGATTGATTACCAGTATTGAGTCACCCAATATTTCCACTTCTGTGACTTTCAAAGCCGTCAGTGCTTCCATCCTCATCACACATGCTTTGTATTATGCTTCATTATTCGTAACCCGAAATGCTAGCTTCTTTGCTATGGGAATCACTTCATTTTCTAAGGTCAGTAGAATTACTCTAATTCCTACTCCGAACTAGTTTACTAATCCATCAAAGTACATATGCCATCCTTGAATCTCAATCACTATGGTGAGATCGTCTGGGAATTCAAATTCTATCTCTTGGTCATCTGAGGTAGGGTTTAGTGCTAGAAACTCCACTATTGCTCTTCCTTTAACTGTCTTCTTAGTCATATACTCAACATCAAATTCTGTTAGTAACACTAGCCATTTGGCTAGTTTCCCAACTATTGAAAGTGCTTCAAACAGGTGTTTCATCATATCCAACTTTCAAACTGCTCGGATCTTGTAAGACTAAAAGTAGTGCCTTAGCTTTCTCATAGCCCAAACCATTGCCAAATAGATATGCTCAACCTAACTATACTTCTTCTCGTAAGGCAACATCTTCTTGCTTAAGTAGTAAACTGCATGTTTGACTCGTGCTTCTCCTTCCTGAGCTAGCACTCTCTTCAATTGCTAGGTACAAGAGAAGGGCTTTTCCATTTCTAGGGGTCTCAGAATTGGTGGATTCATGGGATAGTCCTTGATTCTATCAAAAGCAATTTGGCATTATTTGTTCCAAATCACAGGATGATCTTTTCTGAGCAACTTAAATATTGGTTCACATACTTTGATCAATCTGGCAATAAATCTGCTAATAAACTACAGCTTCCCTAGGAATCCTAAGATTTCCTTTTCAGTCTTCAGCATTGGCATTTCACAGATTGCTTTTACCTTTTCTAGATCAACTTCAATTCCTCTCTAACTAACCATGTGTCTTAGCATCTTTCTTGAAGTCACACTAAATACAAACTTCTTAGGATTCAGCCTTAGATTGTACTTGTTTACCCTATGTAGGATTTTTTCTAATGCGGTTGGATGTTCTTCCCTAGTCTTTGACTTTACTATCATGTCATCAACATAAACTTCTACCTTCTTATGTATCATGTCATGGAACATTATTGTGGCCATCCTCTGATAGGTTGCACCTATGTTCTTTAAACCAAAAGGCATTACTCTATAGAAATACGTTCCCCATTTAGTGATTAAGGTAGTCTTAGCTTTGTTGATGATTTTCATCAGAATTTGGTTATATCCTAAAAACCCGTCCATGAAGGAGTACATAGCACATGCAGCAACATTGTTAATCAGAACATTTATGTGGGGTAGAGGGAAATCATCTTTCGGGCATGCTTTGTTGAGATCTCTGTAGTTTACACAAATCCTTACTTTTCTATCTTTTTTAGGTATTGGAATCACATTAGCCAACCATTCTGGATAGTCCACCATTTCTAGGAACTTAGCCTTGATCTGCTTCTCTATATCCTTTTTGACCAACTATGCCCATTCTAGTCTCAACCTTCACAATTTTTGTTTCACAGGCTTGTGTCCCTTTTTAGTTGGGATGTATAGCCGAGCGATGTCACTGTCAATGCCAAGCATGTCATCGTACGTCCAAGCGAATACTTCTTTATGGCTAATGAATATTATTAAGCATGTTTAATTAATGTTGTATTTCTAATGTACATGCATCGTAATCAATATATGTAATTTCATTCTTCTCAGGATGATTTAATGTCTGGAGTTACAAATATGTACTTGTTCCAAATTGCTTGGTGAAATATATACTTCATCAAGGTTTGCATTAACTCTTACCAATATTTTTTTGAAAATAAATTTATATAATAAATCAATTTATTTATTGTACATAAAATTTAATTTATTTTAAATAAGATTTTTAAATAAAAATTCGTTGTTATTTGAATATATTCTAATTTAGTTAAATTAGAAGCAAATGAAGGGAAGGCTTTCACAACGATTTTCTCTGCCATTGTTGGTGGAGTGTAATTATCAAACCCCTAATTATTTTTAATCAAGATTAAGAATTGAAGCATGGTTATTATATACAAAAAAATATTTACCATTATAAAAGTTTGGGCTAGTCATTTTCAAATCTTGGTGCATTTAATAAAGGCTGGATAAAGTTAATAGAAATTATTAAGCAAATGCCTACTATAATTCAAGATCCCTCGAATGGCAAGTGCTTGCCTAAGATTAGTGGAAACATAGAATTCAAGGATGTAACCTTCAGCAACCCATCAAGGTCTGATGTTATTATATTCCATGATTTCTCTATCTTCTTTTCTGCCGAAAAAACCTTTACTATTGTTGGTGGCAATGGGTCAAGGAAAAGTACTGTTGTCTCTCTCATAAAGAGGTTTTATGATCCTAATCAGGGTAACAAAGAAACTTTTCTTAAGTTGAAAGATTGAGATTTACAGCCATGGATGGATACATGATTATGATATTTTTTATTGGGTAAGCAGGGCAAAGTTTGTTGGATAATGTGGACATGAAGACCCTGTAGCTGAGATGGTTACGTGATCAAATCAGGCTAGTCAATCAAGAACCTGCTTTCTTTGCAACCACCATTCTTGAGAACATACTCTATGGAAAGCCTGACGTGGATGAAGTGGAACTTGCTGCTTCTGCTTCTAGGGTCCATTATTCTAGTGTTGTTGATTGTGTTAAGAAGGTGTTCCAAAAGGAAGGTTTTCTTGGGTTTTGCAACTAATCTAATGCAGACAACTCCATATGTTATTATTACATTTAGCAACTATGTTGACTTCACTAAGAAATTTTAAAATGATTTCACTAAGCAATTTGGAACAAGTATATATTTCTAGTTGAAAAAATTCATTGGACATTGGTGAAATGTTTCACATGTACAATTTTATTAACTCTAATCTTTGTTTTACCAAGTTACCGTCAATGTAAACTAACTTCACCACTTTATATATTTATTTTTTAATTAAAACATTATTATACATATCTCAATACGAATCAAATTCTAAAAGTATTTTAGTCTAAGTAGCAATAAATTACATAATTTTATTTTTTGCAATAATATACAGAGTAGTAATAATTTTTTTTAAAAAAAAATGTCATATATTAATATAACAATTTAATATTCAAAATTTAATATAATTATAATTCATATAAGTCATTTATTTAAATAATTGTTTGATATTCCTTCAATATTTTTTTCTTTTTTTCAACTATAAAATTAATTTTATATAAAAAAAATATTATAGTCATATTTAATTATAAAATAATAAGAAATCATTAGTTATTTTCTTAATAAAAATTTAAAAAATAATTATAAATGACAATTATACTGATTTTATTTATATAACTAAAATACTATTCTCACAAATTATGTGCTATAGATATAAGACAAATAAATTTTTTTATTAATTTATATTTATTTTTGATCAGAGGATCAAGTTTACTTAGCAAGCAAGGCAATGGACGTTCTTGCTTATATAATTTGGAAGAGGACTAATTAAGACAATATTAATGGTCAAAGATGGCAGTTGGAACCTTATGTGTGATAAATACAACTATATGCAATTAAACTCAGTATATGTGTCACATAAGAGTGTGTGTCTATATATATGTAACGATTCAATGCGGGTAAATGTTTTTCATAAATTGGATGCTCAATTAACCTCTGTTGTCTTATTTACTTGTTTATTTATGTTATATATGAAAATATGGATAAAACTCACCCACATTATAATTGAGCAGCTTTGACTAACATTTTTTTAAAAGTAAATTTAAAATAAATCAATATATTTATTTATTGTATATAAAATTTATTTTAGTTTAAATAAGATTTTTAAATAAAAGTTCATTTTAATTATAGAAAATTTGAATATATTCCAATTTAGTTGAATTAGAAAAAAATATTCATAGATATAATCTTGTTGGCTATTATTATTATTTTTTTGAGAATTTTTTAGCGTGCCAGAGTAGCGAGTCCTAAAAAATGAACTGACTTCTTCTAGATGATTTGTGGATCCCTAAGCTCCTTTAGCACAATTTGCTTGGATTTCATAAATGAAAATTAATTTGAGAATAAAACAAACTACTTAAGCAACTAAAAGGGAAATTGTATTGATTTTAGAGCTTAGTACAAAAACAAAAGTAGAATAAAGATATTGCTATTGGTAAACTAAATAAAATGATAGTAAAATGATTGGCTAATGATTATAGATTTGTACATTGGTGTAGATGTTGTATATATATTATGTTCTTCCCTTTTTATAGACATTCTTCCTTGCAGGCTAATTCTTCAGTAGTTCAAGAGTCTTTTGTTTCTGGGTGAAAATAAATTCATGCAACCTTCATTCCCAAGTTGATATTTTTCCTCAAGGCATTCTCATCCAAAATCTCTTAGAATTTTCTTCCTTAATCATCAAGTTGACCAGGCTGGGCTTTTCACTCATGGGCTTCAAAATTTCAAATTTAAATCAAATTGGATTAATGGCCTTAACATGCTTCAAAAAATTTCAAATATAGTACAAACAATGCCTCCGCATGTAATTAGCTTAGGCACACCAAAGCTAATTTACATGTAAAATAAAAGCATGTGAATATATTTTTTCTCAAAATTTTGTTTATTTATTTAGCAAAAAATTCAGAATCAAACTCTAAAGAAATCAATTTAATTGATCATTATTTTTTTTTCTTGAAAAATGTCATAAACCATGAGCAAAATGCCAAATAAATAATAATGTTCAAACCTTAACAGAACCTCCCATTTCACACATGGGCTATTCAAGTTTCTTTTTTTTTAAATTAAGCCCATGGCCCATTCTATTATCACGCCAAAAATTGGCACTATGCAAATCCAAAAACATTGAGCATTCCAACTTGCCGAGATGATAGTACAATAACCAGCGCTAAAATTGCTATTCAAAATTATCCATCATTACAATGCCAAAAATTAGTAGAGAGGGCATGAATAGATCATTCACAAACAAAGCTATCATTTAATTTCAATGTATGCTCAATTCACATTCTTGTTACTAGCCTATTTCATGTTATTTCTGCATTCGTTTAGCCATAAACTGATGCTTAACCCAATTGATTCTATCGAGTTTTCTCATCCTCTTCCTTTTTTTTTCACTGGACATCCCCTCCTACTGGTGGATAGTAGTCAGCCAAGGTAAAATAGCCTTCGTAAGCCACTGCCAGTAGCGAGCAGCCCGGGGCCGCTCCTTCCCCGCTCCTTCCCCAGCCGACATATCGACCCAGCAGCGAAACATTGCTATTCTACCTGGTAGCGTACAATATGATTTTGTTGTACTCCTTGCAGCATTATGCTTGGATAGCACCCTGCTGAAACGAGCTACCAACACCACCACCTGGCAATTTGCCCAAGCTTCGGTCGCCAGATCGTCATCGGAAGGTGCTATCCTCTTCAAACAAAGCTCAGAATAGCAAGGGAGTTATTGTTCCAAATTGATTCTCAGTCCCAAATCAACATCTCATTTTTTAGTCCTTGGATTTGCAAGTTTTGCAAACCATTTATGCAAATTCGAATCAACTCCCCATGACAAGTTCTTCACCAAAGTTTATCTTTGGAAAAATATATTTTATTTTCCAATAATTCTTGCAAATTTCTGTGTTGTTGGAGAATTTAATTCTGAATTTAATTGATCACTTGTGATGGTTAGTCATTTGTGCTTGTAATATATTTGCTTCCTTAGAGAATATTTAGCCAAAAATTAAATTTATTTTTGGCATTCCTCAAAAGTTGCATTCTTGTGATCTTAGCCAAAATTAATCCATGTCTGTTTTGGCTTTCCTTGGAATTTATTTGTGAAGTGAATGATTAGCCGAAAATAATATTACTTCAACATTAATTGTATTGGCTTTAATCGAATAAATAATGTATTATGATTCAACAATTTTTAATGCTATTTATGAGCTTTAATCATTTGATGAGCTTTGAGAGCAAACCTTGATTGTTTGTTATAGCCAAATGTTTGTTCATTTTGATAGATTTGGCTATTTTCCAAGGCTTCATTTATCTTGTGACATGATGAAATTTTTTTTAAATATGTTATAGCTGAAAAATTATCATCCATCAATTTTGTTTATTCGGCTTTATCTTGGCAAGTTCCATGCCAACATGATCTTCACATCTCCAAGTTGCATGGAACTATCATTTTAAATTTTTGGTTTGTTTTGTTTAGCCAAGTTAATTTAATCTTACCTTGCCCATGTCCATGTCAAAATATAACCCCAATTCTCTTAATCTCTTAGCTTTAGCAAAAGTGGTTCAACCAAAATTAAAATCCTGGTTTTAATATTAATTTTCTACAAGAAAATTTATTCATATTTTGGCAAATCATGCCAAGATAATTTTTAACACCCTTAATATACTCACTATGTATCTTGGCCACTTCTTTAAGACTTATGTATCTTTAAATGCTTTGGGATGTGTTGAATACAAAAAATATATACATTAGCTGAAAATTTATTAACTTTAGTTCACTTAGCCATGTAAAATTTGGCTTTATTTTGGCAACTTTATGTCAAAATAATTTTGCATCTTCAATTTGCATAAAAGAATAGCTTTGAGCTTTTAGCCAAATTAATTCCATCTAAATTTGGCTTCCACATTTGCCAATTTTATCTTAAATGCTTTGCTTGCATGCATAGTTGGCCAAGAATGAAAATATTGGTTGATGTCTAACTTCTTTCTAGCAAAATTTAGATTTTAATTCTTTGATTGTATTTTAGCAAATCACACCAAAATAACCTCCCATTCTCAAATTGCAACTGCACTTTTTAACTAGAAATTTCATAGATATCTTGGCCCTCTTGACTTTGCAATTCATGTATTTAGCAAATCATCATGTATTTTCGTGCTTAGGAGTAATGCCAACTTATCTAGCCATTTAGCCAAATTTATTTTAACAAAAATATTGAAATTCTGGTTTGCTATTTGTTCACTTTCAAGAAAACTTAAAATTTGTCTCCATATCCTCAATCAATTTTTATGCATCAAAATTTTGGCCTTCATTATCATTTAAGGATTGTTAAAATTTTGCGTTTCCAACATGGCCATATGTATGTTTAGCCAAAAAATTTCAAACTTAATGTTAATTATTCAAACCAAAAGGCACTTTTAATTGGCTTTTTAATCTCAAGTGACCTTAGAATTTAAGTTGGCCTTTGCACATCTATTCCCTTTCTTAGCCAAAATTTACTTATGAAGCTTGGAGAATTAAGAATTTTGGCTTTAAAATTTAGCAATTTATTCAGAGCATGGTGTAGATAGTGAGGTTTAGCGCACGCCCAAGTTTATTGCAACCGCGACACTGTTTGAGTTTAGGGCTCTAGGGAACACACTAACCACTGTCATAAAAACATGGTGTGGAGATGAGGAGTCACCACCCAGGGTAATAACTGGGATAAATTGAAAGTGTTGGTAACTCGATTCTCTAATACAAGCTAGCACCACAACCAGGAGTTCTAGATACGGAATACCAACTTCTTTTAGTCTTGTGTTCATTTAGAATTATCTTATTAATTACTATCTTATTCCCTAATTACATGCAATTTCATTAAACCCTAATTGAACATTCATCTAACCCTAAGGCAACCAATCCATGAAATAAAAAATGCATTCAAATCGTAACATCCCTAAATATAAACTACATTTGATTTTAATTTTAAGTTAGCTAAATCTACATATTTTATTTACAAGTGAAAATGGAACTAAAGGTGGGCCTATATTTTAATTGTATTAGTGAACCTAAATTTATTTATTTTAATTCTAAAGAAAAAGAGTCTAAATCTATTAAATTTTAAAAGAAAAAGAAATGAATTAGTGGGCTTAATTCTAATCAATTTTAAAATGAAATGATTTTAAGTCTACAAATTATGAAGAAGGCTTTATTAATGGCTGAGCTAAGTCTAAGTTAATTTTATTGAACTAAAAAATGGGCCTAAAATCTAAATTAACCTAATGGGTCCAAATTAATTTTAAAGTTAACTAAACCTAAATTTAATTTTAAAAGCTTATTTTATTAGTGAGTTAGACTTACACGTGGGCTTAGGGCCCAAAACAAATCAAAATAAAATAAAGCATAAAAGCAAGCCCAAACAATAAAACAAACCCAATAAACATACAAACAAGGATTTCTAACCCTAATTTAATTTACATACCACCTAAATTAATTTAAAGCCACCATTGATTTTAATTAGGGTTTTACCAAATAAACCTATTTACTTATCAATTTTAAAAAAAAAACAATAAAAGTAGAGGGTTTCACTATGATCCCACTAATGGAGCTATTACAATGGTCTACTGAGAACAAAAATTAAAATTAATTACAACCCCAAAAATAAAATACAAAATAAAATTACAAAATAAATAAATAAATATCCTAAAACTACTTTCAAATAAAAAATCTAATTTGTGGCATTCCATGGATCTTCATGGTTTTGTTCTCCACAGTGAATTCAAATCACTCCATCTATAATCCTAAACACAAAAATAAATAAGAATTAGCAATTAAACAAAATCAAAATCAAAATTAAATCAAATCAAATCAAAATCAAATAGAATAAAAAACAATCAAACAAAATAAAAAGAGAAAGGAGTAGAAGAAGAAATAATTTGATGGATGCAGTATTGATTCTCCTTAGAAGGTAATCACCATTGATGAAAGCCTGTGGCTTTTGCTATGTTGGTCTATGATTTTTGATTTATTTGGATCTGATTCTCGGCTAAAACTTGAAAAAAAGGTACATGAAAAAAAAATCAAAAGAGGAAGGACTGTATTTTTGGCTCTTGGCCTAAAAATCATAAAGCAGAGGAAAAAAATCAAAAACCCTCCTCTCCTCATGAAAAGAAACGTACGTATATATAGACACAACCCTGTAACCCTAAATTAAGTATAGGATAAAAAAAATAAATTATTTTTATTATTTATCTAAAAAAATAAATTTATCCACACATTTATCTAATAAAACAAAAATATTTATCGAAATAACAACTAATCAAAATCTAAAGATAAATAATAAATAAAATTGCGAAAAAAGTACTGACTGCTATTTCCGGTCGGAAATAGAAAGGTAAAATAAATTATGGCCATATGTCCATCTTTCAATTTCAATTTTGAAATTGAATGGGCCATTTGGCCTATGCTTTTTTTTTTTTATTTAGAAAATATATATTCAAAATAAATAAAATTTAAAAATAGGACCTAAAAAAGAATTTATAATTTAGTTCAAAACAAAAAAAATTAGATCCAATAAATCCAATTTCACAGTCAATTTTCATCATTGGGTTCCTTGTCGCATTCGAACTTGAATCATCCCGAAATTGGGTGCTTACAATACGTGTCTTATGTTTTAATTTCGCGGCATCCTAGTCAGAGCGATAACAAAACACGCGCATGAATGATTCCTTAACTCTGATAAAAGTGTTTTATAAATCACGTTTTTGCCAAGTTTAAGTGGCTAAATGGAAAAAGTGTAAGTATGAGTGTCAAAGTGGCAAAAATTGTCAAGTTCAGGGGGCTGCAGATGTATTAAGCCACTTTAATACAAAGCAAACTTTAATGCAACTGGGAGTGGGACGAAGTCATAAGTAGAACCTAAATTAATAAAAAGTATTACTAGTAAACAAATAGAAGCATTTGTTGATCTATAAATAATTATCCAGAATTAAAACCACATAAATGGAAAGCTTGTTATCATCAAAACCAAACAAAATTTGATACATAAGTACTAATTCTGCTACAAAATAACACAAAATTTTCAATCTGCTCAATATTTTCTATAAGGGGCTTAATGATATCTTGATTTTACGAGTAAAAATTGCCTGAGCAATCTCATGTTTCATTCTAGTAATAAACATTGTCAGAACACAAGTAATAATAATAGGTTCAAGCACCAAAAATTCACGCTAAATGCAGAAAATTACTAAATTCTGAATCAAACACCAAAAATTTGTAGAAACAAACTGCGGGTTTTATTAATTTCTTTCTTTAATTTTGGTGTGGGCACAAGGGATG
The DNA here is from genome assembly GCA_949671775.1 of Mallotus repandus. Classification (NCBI taxonomy): domain Eukaryota; kingdom Viridiplantae; phylum Streptophyta; class Magnoliopsida; order Malpighiales; family Euphorbiaceae; genus Mallotus; species Mallotus repandus. The sequence goes on along the minus strand of CATIWM010537068.1, from coordinate 880 downwards.
GTTAAAATTTACTACTTTAGTTACCTCCAAATGGGTAAATATCCACTAGTATTATACCTCAAAAAATATAGCTCACCGTTCTTGCTCCTTAAACCCACCAATGGCTGTTGATATGTAATTCCAGATACAGATAGTTTTAAGGGTATATAAGATGAGAATTACAAAAGAAAAAAATTCCCAATAAAAATCACACGTGCAGCACAAATGATACATTTCGCCATACATAGAAATTTTAGCGAGCCTGCCATAAAGATGGCATAAAGATGCCATACTCTGGCAATAAATTTTTGGTAGCTTTACTTACTTCAAGATTTTCAAGATTGTGCTTACTGCGGCTCTCATTCATATCCGCCTCCTTAACCCACCGCAACGGCAGTGTATTAGTGAGGACGACACCATCAATTTCAATTATGGTCTTTTAATTAATCCACTCTGCCCAATGCCGGTCTTTGTCCCTGTTGAAACTGTTATGAACAGTGGGTATAAAACAGGCTTTGAGTATTGAAGTTTCACTATCTTTAAGGTATTGATTGCCCCCACTACATTTGCTTCAAGGTTAATACAATGTACCTTTAGGATACAACAAAGCCTTTGAATTTACAGATAGCAACTTTTGAAAATTCACAGAGAACTTCTTTGATGAATAAATTGCAGAGAAAATAGGGAGAAAAGAAAAGTAACACAAATAGAACTTAACTGTTCTATATATAATAGAACTTTGATGAGTGTGAAAAATGCACTGTTTTAAGCACTCAAAGCATTAGGTTTAGGTGTAAATTCAGTTACGTTTATTTTTCTTCTGTTAGTTTTTCTTCAATTAGGCACTTTTTGCATGATTCGCATGTTTATTTGTTTTTAGTATTATTTCATTTATTTTTAA
>CATIWM010537020.1:0-11077 GCA_949671775.1 Mallotus repandus | reverse complement strand
TTAATTTTGCCCAAAATTAAAATATTTTTTTTAACAGTGGGAAAAAATTAAAGATGAATAATAATCAAATATTAGCTATGGACTTGATATAATATATTTGGAGTTGAATTTATATATTTATTTTAAAATAATTATTTTTTTTATTGGTCCCCTCTATAAAATAAAATAAAAAATTAAATAAGGATACCTAGGAAACCCACAAAAAGTCATTTGGTTGGGTAATGGAAGGTGACCTAACTAAATATTTTGGCAGAGCAGAAGTAGAGGGTACACATGAAATATTGGGGACTATAATGGGAAAGTAACTTGAGACCTACTCAAATATCTTGTGAGGTCCCAATCAACTTCTTTCAACACTTCTCCTCCACCTTCTTGTAGCATAACATGTCTACATGAGCAGCTTTTTTTTTAATTAATAAAATGTTAGACTATTTAAATATAATATAATTATTCTTTATTTTAAATTAAGTTAAAATTAATTTTATAAATGATAGTAAAATTCAAAACTTATATGTCTATTATAAACCTCATTGATTTTATCCCAAAAAAAGTATATATACACAAAAGAAACTAAATGGATACTCGACGTAATTAGCACCTCTAATTTTCTTATTTATGTATGGATTATTTTTTCAATTTAATTAAATTGGCATTACTTATTTAAAATGATACTAAAATAAAAAAATTATTTTGAGAAAACAAAATGATGGATTTCCACATCTCAAACTATAATTGACAATTTACTCCAAATAGAAATTTATAACACTAACTAGGAAAACATAGCTTTGTGTGAGGCTTATTTATTTTAATCTAAATGATGTGTTGAATTGTAAATCAAATTGGATTCAATTATTCACATGGAACAAATCATTCTATTTATGGGTTTGATTTTAATATTGTGGTAACTAACCAAGTGGCTTTCAAACCTAGATCCACTCAAAACCAAACCAATTTTCTTTAAAAGAGCTGTTGATACTAGAGATTATAATAATAATAATAACAATAATAAAGAGTCTCATCATCCAAAATTCAAAGAGGAAAGTACAATTGTCTGTTTTTAAATTTAGGTGTTTAGCAAAGATGGTTCTGCAATATTTTTTATCACAATTGACTATGGTCTCTTGTGGTATTTTTCATGAGAATCGATAGAACTCCTTGAAGAGTTACAACAATGACAATAAAAGTGGTTATTTGCTAGTAATCTTATAGAGGCTTAGTGAGTTGGCCATAATTGGCTCAAAATTTTAATTTTGTATCAAATTGTTGGTTTGTGTAACCGTATTTTCTTAATGAAAGCAAATTTTCAAAAAAAAAAAAAAATCGACTATTTTATGTATTGTTTCATTAACAATTAATGTTTAAAACCTTTAACACAGTCTAACATGCTTATATGGTAGACAATGTGGTAACATGCTTTTATGGTAGACAATATGGTGTCTAACATGGATTAAAAATCACAATATTGCGAAAGAATTTAAAAAAAAAAATGACAAGGATAAATGTCGCTAGTAGTAACATTTATGGTTCATATAAAAAAAATAAAAATACATTTTTTAAATTTATACTTTTATTTCTGCTCAAAATACAAAAGATAAATAAATTGAGACTATTTTATAATTGCATCTACCCAAAAATGTCGCCGGCAAACAAAGGTGGCCCTCGATTTCATCTTCCCAATCTCTCACCCTTTACAAAGCTTAACAGTTTCTCCAAAGTGGATGTCTCTCAATTGATACTATAACTACTTTTTTAACCTAATTAATTTCTTACTTATTTCCTCCTCCACATCGGCTTGCTCTATCTGCAACTCCTCAATATTTGTCAAGGTATTCTAAACATATTAAAAAAAAAATTTCAACCATACTATGGTTTTTAATCCACGTTGGATGCCATGTTGATTGCCATATCAACATATTATGTTGTGTTAAAGGTTTTGGACATTAATTGTTAATGAAACAACATACAAGGCAATCAATTGTCACAAAAAAATATCATAGAATCATCTTTGTCAAATGCATAAATCACAACGTAGAAAATTATACTTTCCTCAAATTCAAATGTAAGTTCTTATATATATAAACAAAATGCACATCAATATTTCTACATAATCGCCCACATGTGTACAAACATATATCAAATATTTGTGCATAAATATAACAAATACCTATATATGTATTAATGGTTAATTTAAAAAATGAGCATGTCAATATGTTAACTTTGATTTAGTGGCCAAAGAGTTCCAAAAAAATATATGAAAAATTTGAATTCAAGTCTCTCCATCGTTCATTTCTGTCTAAATAGCGTTGAGTTACACTGCATTAAAACAAATGAGTATTGAATCGAATCTCCTTAATTTTTCTTTACAACACTCAAAATATAAATTTCAAGTTATACAAATTTAAAATTAATTGAAAAAGTAAGTTATAACGACTTTTGGCGGGAGGACAAATATTGATAGCAAAGCAGGTAAAATATGAACATCTTAGCTTTGACAAAAGCACATAATTGTGACCGTTGAGTTTAAATTTCGAACGGCCCAATTGAATCAAAGTATTTTTTTTTTTCCCTTTTATTTATATTACGAAAGAAAGAAAAAAAAAGGAACTAAGAGAGGACAGTGATTTAATAAAGAAATGATAGGTGGGTGTGTGTGATTTAGAGTTGAAAGATATTGTGAAAGTGACATATGAATTTCTTTGTTTCGAGCTTTCGGCGGGAAATTCAAAAATTTTTTTGCGGGAAAATCAAGCAAAGCCAAAAAGGGAAGTGAAGAGACCCAACCAATCTTGTTACGTTGTAGTGGGAAGTAGGAGTAGCCTCACCACTACTTCTATTTATTATAAAATATTATATATATAATAAAAATAAATATATTCTGTCACAGCATCTAAACATTTGTCAAGAAGTATGATGTGATCTTCAATCTGTTACAGCATATTCTTTATTTGAATAAAATTTTTTATTTTGAAGAGTCAAACTAAAAAAAAAATTCAATACACTTTTTATATTTTTATTTTAGAATAGAGAATCAAACTTCACTATCTACTCTAAAATATTTTTTATTTTTTATATAAAATATTAATTGATATTTATCTATTTATTAAAAAGATTTTTGTCCTTCATCAAATGGTGGGAGATAATTAAATAAATAGAAAGAAATTTTATAAAAACAAATGAGGAAAAAAAATTTAACATTAATATTTTTTGGATAAAATAAAATGAAAATTAAAAATATATAAAGAGTTTATTGGAGTTATATAAATTTTTTCACTCTTTATATTTAAAATTTTTTTGAGATACTTTTTAAAATAAAAAATACTATTGAAGGTACTCTTATTGTCCATTTCAAGTCATGATACTTAACTATTTAAATTAATTGTTCAAAAAATATAAAAATAAAAATAAATGCCATTGTTGTTGTTTTTTTTTTGTTTGAAGCACGTTTATTTAAAAAATCATTGAATTTTAATTAATCTAATTTGATATAGATAGAATTAAAAGAAATAAAAATTTCTAAGGCTCCGTTTGTTTGCGGAAAATATTTTATTTTTGAAAAATATTTTCCGAATAAAATATTTTTCTATATTTAGTTGCAACACTAAAAAAGATAATAAATAAAGAAAAAATGCATTGAAAATAAAAGAGAATGCAATAAATGAGAAGATAAGACATTGGAAAAGGTATTAAAAAATATTTTCTCATTCTTAAAATGGAAAAATATTTTTCTTTGTTTTGAAGTAATTTTATTTTGACCGGTATATTATTTTTTTTGACTTATTTTTTCTAACTAATCTAAACACTAAAAAATAAAAGAAAATATTTTTCAAAAGAATATTTTCTGCAAATAAATGGAACTTAAATAATTAATTTAACGCGATAATATGTATTACAATTAAAGTTTAAAATATCAATTAAAAAATAGTTTTTACCACTTGATCGGACAATTGTTAATAGGTGCATCATCGTTGCGGTTGAAGGAGGAGTTGTTTTTTTCGGTTTGCAAGGTCGCCGGCAGACCCATATTTTGTCACTACCTCAACCCGAATACTGTTGCTGTCTTTATGTGTTTAAACTCAAAACAGCGGTAAGTGTTGTTCAAAAAAGTTCATTTTGCACTACGTACAGTTGCATCTTGTGTTGTATGGACAAGAAAACATTCTTAATTTTATGAATGTATTCTTGTTTTTTTTTTTCTTAATACTTTAGAACATCATTTTCGGTTAATCCGGATCAAGTTGGATGAACTTGTTTAAAGATAAAAAAATTTTAAAGTTTGTTTTTAATATACAAGATTTAAATTGAAATTTTATTCAAAAAATGATTTTTTTACTATTTAAATCAACATGTATGATTAATTTTTAAATATATTTAATTATATCGTCTTACTAAAATGAAATAACCCAATATTTTTTTTTGAAAGCGGGATAAAATAATTTATTCTTTCTAATCTTAGGAAGATGACTCTATTTCTCTCTCCATCAATTATCACTTTAAATAATTTAAATAAATTATATAATAAATATTTTAAATTCTTTAATAAATTATATAATAGGAAGTAATATTTTTTGAGCTACTCATATTCATTGTTTGAGTGCAAAGGAATATATTTTTTGCATTGGCCTTCGATTATAATTAATTTAAAAATTATTAATTCTCAATTATTTCTATATCATAGTTTTTTTATTCAAATTATTTAATTTTAATAAAAATACAAATTATTTAGTATTAATGCTTTAACAACATAAAAATAAATAAATCATTTATAAATTTACAAATTTATTTATCAATTTATCACATGATCAAAAGAATATAACATTGCAACGTAATAAAACTTCAACATTATTTTAATTTTATAAGAAAATGAATAATTTTTTAAGATTTGGAAAGATGGATACAGATCAAACAACATTCCACGTCAAATCACATCCATATATATCAAATATGTTTTTCTCTTTTTTATCAAAATCAATTTAATTAATATTTTTATTTATTAAAAACTTATATAAATATCAAATTCGACAATTATTATTTTTTAATATTAATAAAAATTTATCATAATTATATTTTGAGTTTGCTAACTATCGTCTATTAATATTAATAATATATATATATATATATAACAAATAATAATAATAAAAACTATACACCCAAGTTTTCTAAAAAAAATTATGAATTTTAATTTATAACTAATTTTTCCGGTATTTTTGACCAAAGGGTGAGGTCTCTTTCGGCTGGTGAGTCACGTCCCCACTACGTATCCTGCTTTTTAACTTCTATTGAGAAATTTCCTTACCTCTTTTTTTTTTTTTTTTTTTTTTTTTAAATTTGTTTATTTATTTATTATTCACTTTCCCTTTTGGCGGGAGATTTTATTAATTCTATTTCATAGTGCTTGTTGGGTCCGGCCCAACGGCAAATTGGCAATGCAGCTCACGCCGTTTCACGTTTTAACCCACAAATAACGCTAACAATAATAATAATAATAACATTATTATTACATGTCCTTTCTACTAAAAATTTATTTTCAATTAATTATTTGATTTTACTTCAATTATTATCTTGTAAAATTAAATTTTACTTCTCAAAAAGTCAAAATTACTGTAAAATTTTCCGATTATTCTTATTGTTATTTTGTATTGTAAAAAAATAGACATAAAATATATTTTAAGTTTAATTTTATTGTCTGAATTATCAGTATTTAGAGTTTATTGAACAAAAAATGTATATTAAATTGTTTATTTAATATTTTTTAAATATACTAAAATAAATTATTGAATAGTTTCACTTGTAATTTATAAGTTATTAATTAATATTTAAAATATTAAAAATAATTTTAAAATTCATATATATTTTAACTACAATTAATTTTTTAAATAAATTTGACGATATTGATATATTTAAAATTAAATTCTAATAATGCAAACAAGTAATTTTTATCCGATTTATCAGTTCTATAAATGAAAACGTAAAATAATTTAAAATTAATTAGATTAAATTTAAATTTGGTGCTTTATATTTATGTTAAATTATTTTACAAGTACATCTATTTTATATTTAAATATTTTATCTAAATATAAATTTTGATAATTATTTATTCAATTTTTTTTAACTCAATTGCCAAATATTTTTAGTTTATATTGTATTAGAATGATCAAACCAAATAATTAAATTTACTAAACCGCAAATTAATATTATAATGAATTTAATTATAAGAATATTACTTATGGTGGAATAAACAAATGTTTTCATTTAATAAAAAAAGGTAAAAGGATAATATAATAACGACGGTTATAACGGCGAAAGCAAAATTGAAAGGGACGGCCGTTTAAAAAGGCCGGGAGAGTGGAGAGAGATAGAAAAAAGACAAACGGCAGTTAAGCTGGCGAATCTGTACTATTGCCACGTCATCATCATATATTCAGATTCCAAGATATTGCACGGAGGGTAATTTCTTTGGTCACCGAACAAATCACGGGATTTGTGTGACACCTCATTTTATTAAGCTGCTCTTTTATTACAATTTTTGGCCAAACAAAAGCTGCCATTTATTTTTTACCAAATTTTTTGGCATTTACTGCTTTTAGTTTGTGTAATTTGGTAAAAAAGGCAGATGAGACTGTAAAAATTTTGACACTTTTTGGGGTTTGCTTTTTCTTAATGCTCTAAAGCAATCTAATTGCTCATTCACATGTTGTAATAAAATAAATTTTGGTTAGGGGTGTCACTAATCATTATAATATAACTTCTTGTATTTGTTATTTTTTATCTGTTTAACATTTCAATTTATAATTTTGTCATTTTAATATATAAATTTGTCTAAAATATGATTTTAAAACTTCTGTTAGCATATGTGGTATATAATGGAATAACAAATCAACATGTACTATATTTTAAGGGTTTGATTGACAAAAAATTATAAATACAGGTGTCAAACTAATAAAAAGTGACAAATATAAAGGTCACAAATGTATTATGCCTTTAATAATACACTGGAGAAGAGCACGGGGGAAATCGGGGCTTAAACATGCACCATCAACCTACATATGTCACATCTTTTGACTGTTAGACTATACAAGGGGACTAAATAATACATATGATTATATGCACATATTAAATTGACATGTTGTAGAGGCAGCGGGGATCGTAAGTAATCATTTTTCATCAAGAATATTTTGAATCGATATGTAAAATTTATTTTCACTTGATTTAAATGGAAATGATTATTCTATAATTCTATAATCCAATAAAGCTTAGATCATATGACTTTTTTATTAATAAAAAAATAATATGAAATATAAGTTAAATTAGTATTTTTTTTTAAAAAAATAACTTTAATGGCCTTAATTTAGTAGTCAAAATTTCATATGTTACTTGTTAGAAATTGAGTCCGAATTTAAATATTTTTTTAAACTTTAGTTTAATTCAATATTATTATAATTTATTACACATTAAATTAAAATTTAAATGCTAACATAATATTAGAAATTTAATTCATTGTTTTTTCTATTGTTACGGTGTTATTCATTGTAATAATATTAATTCCTCCTAATGAATATTCAAATATTATATGATACTCTAACTTAGTGCTAAATATGAAGTCATTTAAACATGAATGTAAAGATTTGAATCCCATTAAAAATTAATCCCGTTTATTTTTATTTTTTTAAACTTGCCAACATTTATAATCCATTAAATTTTAATTAATCCGTTTTAATCCAAATAGGATGATAAATGCAATAAAAATTTCATAACAATTTATTTAATATAACTACATATATCATAATACAATTCAAGACATTATTTAAACCATTAATAATTCCATATTAGTTTATTCCAACAATTTTTAGTTAAACAATCCCCATTTCTAATACTGAAAAAACATTCAAATACTAATGGATAATAGAGAAACATTAAAATTTAAGAACCTACCGAAAATGATTGTGAGAAAAGTTGAAATTTGGTACAATGCATGGAAAATAATGATTTTGGGAAATTAAAAGCCATTCTACTTCAGGATCACTTTGTTATTTTCTAGTAATGGTTTTGCGGCTAATAATAAAAGTAATGTTTTTCTTTTCTTTTTTAGATGAGGAAAAAAATGAAAGTAGTGGCTAGGGAAAGGAAATTAGCAATCCAAGAAAAATTATTTTAGGTGATTACGTTCATACCCTTTTCCACCTTCAAAATGGTAAAGTTTATTTTACTTTATTAATAAAGAGAGTTTGAAAATTTAAATATTAATATATTGTATAATATGATATGCTTATTTTATCTTAAATTAAATAAAAATTAGTTTATAAATTAATAACAATAAAACTTAAATTGTACATTTATGATATCTTTAAAAAATTATTAAACTATACTCTCAAAAAATTTATTATTTTTATTTTATTGTAAATATTTAGCCCTGACATGTTTATTCAAAAATTATCCCACGAATACTATATACTAGGTGAGAATACAATAATTGTTCTTATATATCATAGTCTATAATACACTTTACCTTTTATTTTACCAAAAATGTTATAATTCTTGGGTCCTTTCTTCAAAAAAAAAAAACTTGAGCGGGACACTAAACGGAAAATAATTAAAAATTTAATATTTTTTTAAATTTAAAAATTAATTATTGGAGTACTTTTGATATCTTTATAGTTATAACTTAATGAAATCGAATTAATTAGAGTTCAGTAGAGCTAGTTAATATAAAATAATTAAATTTTTATTCTTAATTTATCATTCAAATATAAAATATTTAGCACTAATCTAATAATTGAATATAATATACTTAAAGCAAATAAATTATTTTCTAAAATTTAATTATAAATAATAAAAGTACTATTTTCACTTATTTTTTTAATTATTTTTCACATATTCGATTACATTTAAAAAAAAAATGAATTCTAATAAAATTTGTGATGCAATTCATCCAATTTATTTTCCAAGTTGTACGAGGTCTCACTTGGTAGGATAAAAAGTTAAGAAAATAAGAAAACAGTTGACAATTTGGAGTAAATAGAGAAAAGAGTAGGGAAGTTTTGACCATGACAGGGAAGGAAACCAAAGCAACAATGATATGAAATAATGCAATAGGAAGTGTTAATGATTATGCCTATCCTTTCGTGCTTTTAATCAGTGAGACAATGGCAATTCAAGCAGTGATTTTTTTTTCATACATATAACGAAAAGAGAAACACCAACAGAAAGCGCAGAATCTTAAATTCGAGATTTCATGGATGTTCATATTTGTATCTTTGATCATCAGTCAAACCAAGCGGCTGCAAAATAGTGATTGAAGGACGCCTAATGTGATTCTATATATGTGCTATTTTGCTGTCAAATTTTTTTCAAAAAAGTTACTTCCATGCTCTAATCATCCCATTCATGTTTAATATACACTGCAAATCACCCTAAATAAAATTAATTAATTAAGTATGAAACTCCATAATTTCCTTTGTTTTTCATTTTATCCAACTACAATCTATAATAAATATATTGTGCTAATAAGAAGGTCAATAAATTTAAATATTAATGAAATATATTAGAACTAATATTTTATTTTAAATTAAATAAATATTAATTTTATAAAGTAATAATAATACAATTCAAATCCTTCGTATCATGATCTTTTAAAGAAAAGTGCTATATTAAGTATTCACAATTCCTATTTTATTGGGATGACAGACAATTAAAAACATCTCCAAGTTTCCGTTTTTTTTATTTTTTTTTATTTTCTCTCAATCATATACTAGTTGGTTCATGATATTGACACCACTCTATTTTTAGCCAACCATACAGTGAAATAATTGATCTAACCACATGGAGTATTTGCATGATTAGACTAACACATGTGCCCACTTCAATTGGCTAGCTTACTCTCAAAGGATTGTAATTAAATTTAAAGAGAATGATTAAAGATTTAAACTCTTCGGAATTAAAAGGAATGGCAAGTAATTGAAATCTATAATTTTTTTTTATCTCAACCATGGATATCCAAACCCCGCTAAAATTTAACTAATTTAATTCGATTCAAATAAGACTACAAAAATAGTAAATATCTTTCAACAATTAATTTAACACGATTATATCAATTGTTGACCTTAGCAACAATCGATCATTGATTTTGATTTTAACAAACTTAATTTTGAGTATCTAATGTGTTTGTTTAAGTGTGTATAAGTTAGGTTTTAATTAGAAGTCAAAATGGAGCCAAAATATCAAAGAATATCAATTCTGGACCTCAACCACAAGCATGGTCACGACCAAGACATATTCAAAATTAGCTTAAATTGAGCTTTGGAACAGTACATATCTCGAGCACATATCCCACTCGGGATATGCAACATCCCGACCGGGACCATGCAAATCCCGTTCGGGACCATGCAAATCCCGTTCGGGACCATGACAGGATCATCTTTTCAACAAAATGGATAGTACATATCTCGAGTACTGATCTCGATCAAGACTTCAAATCCCAACCGGGATCAATGCAATCCCACCTGGGACAAGCGTAACATTCAAATACAACGACTATAATTGATTTATTTTTGAATATCCCGATTAGGACTGATGAAATCCCGACCGGGATTTGATAAATTACAGCTCAAAAGCCCAAATATTCAAATGGTGTTTGAATTTGTTAGAAACGAAATTATTGTTTCTAATAGCTATAATTTATTTGCTCAAGTATAAACACAACCTCTGAAGATTATTTAGAGGTTACGAAACTTGTTTATTCATTATATACTTCAAAGCATTCAATTAAGCTAAAAATTCTCTTTAATTCATTATTGTATTTGATAAACTCTTGTGAGAGTTTGGTGAGTGTTAGAATAGAAATTATTATTTTTCTATTTTCTGGGTTTTAGAAAACGGGAAGTGAGGTTCTATTCTAAAGGAATTAGTTTAAGTGTTTAGCCATTAAAACACTTGAGAATTTGTTTTAGAGTGAGCCTTAAAACTCTTGTTTATAAGGTTGTAAGAGTGAGCCTTAAGCTCTTGTGTATACTCAATTTTATGAATAAGATTGTGGGTGATTGAAAATCCTAACTTGGGGATAAGTTAGGTAGAGATGTAAGAT
>CATIWM010536704.1:0-26006 GCA_949671775.1 Mallotus repandus | reverse complement strand
TTTTTTGGTTGGTTCTTTTTAAGTTATATGAGCTCTTTTGCTATGGTTTTTCTGGTTGTTTTCATGGTTATTTTGGCAGTTGTTTTATGGTTGTTTTTCTAGTTGTTTAGGTGGTTATTTTTCTGGTTGTTTTGGCGTTTATTTATGTTTTTTGGTTGGTTTTTTTTCTATTTTATGAGCTTGTTTTGTAATTGTTTTTCTAGTTGTTTTGATAAATGCCTACAAAAACAACCAAAACTCACCATCTCTTTTTCATTATCATCATCTACAATTAAAAATTTTTTTTGCTATGCTTGCTTCTTCAACATCATCATCTTTTCCTTTTTCAATTTGTTTTCTAAAAAATGAAAAAATAATAGAAAAAAGAAAGGAAAGAGAAAGAAGAAATAAATTAAGGAAAAAAACAGAAAAATAAGAAAGAAAGAAAGAAAGAAAAACATAATAAAAAAAATAAATAGAAAATTAAAAAGGAGGGGAAAGAGAAAGAAGAAGTCAGTTAGGGAAAAGAAACAAAGGAAAAAATAAAAAAAAGGAAAAAAGAAATAATCACATAAAAAGAAGAAAGACATAATCACGTAAAAATGAAAAAACAACGCACATGTAAAAAAATAATAAAGGACCGTGATTTTGAAACACTTTTTGTTAGTACTGTATTTTTTAAAATGTTTTGACTAACCCTGGTGTAGGGTGTAATTTTTCCTTTTAAAAATTAATTTTAAATACCTATAAAATGAATTTGACACTTATTAAAATTTTTATCCTTTTTTTCCTATAAAAAAAATAAGAAGTAAGAAAATATTTTTAAATTCTAATCTTGTCATTTTGTACATAAATTTAAAAATTAATTTCTGAATATTTTCATAATTTTTTTTTATTTTTCACTAAACATTCTTAAATTTTAACTATTTTAAACCACATTTTTTAGAAATTTGAGATCAAATAAAAAATGTATTAGATAAAAAGAAAGAATTTTGAGATTTAAAAATATTAGTCAAGAATATAAAAATATTTATCTTTTTAGAAAAAAATTAAAAAAATTATATTATTATAATAATAATAATTATTATTATTATTATTATTCATTGTGATAGTTAAAAGGCTTACTTTATTTATTTTTAATTTTATTAATATTAATATATATAATAAATTGATTCTCAAGTTATCACTTTTTTTCTTATTATTTTTAGTCAATTCATAAAAGTTAAAATTTTATGTAAAAATTAAAAAATTAAAAATTAAATTTATTTCAAAATGGTAAAATTAAAACTTAAAAATACTTTTCAAATTTTATTTTTTTAAAAAAGAAGAAAAATTGAACAATTGTCAAATTTATTTTATAGGGATCAAAAAGTAATTTTTAAACACATAACTAGATCCTTCAAATAAAATTGGATAAAATTGACACAATTTATAAAGTTGAAGGAGCAAATTGAAATAACTTTCAAAGTAGAAATTAATTGATAATTGGCGTAAAGTAGAGGATAAAACATATCATTTTATCTTTTTTTAGTAATAGCACGGTGCAATCATTTAAATATTTGATGCATTTTGTAAATAAGGACAATGTTCTCCTTTTAAACCAAATCAAATTCTACATTTCAAAATATTTTGTGTAAAATTTAAATTCCGCATCTTAAAACACCTTTGAAAAAAAGAGACCACTGAACCACTTCTTTCCTGATCATAAATATTTATTTTATTTTTGAAAAAAAAAGAATGAAAATTTAAATATAAAAGGTTACTTTAATTGAAAAAAAAAATCATCATATTAAATCTACAAATCATCATTTTTTACTGCTGTGAGATCTGAACACAGAGAGATTCAATATTTTATTCTCAAATTTTTATTGTTCATAAAGATTTTCTCATAATTTCTCAAATTGGGAGAAAGAGATCTTTAATACTTTAAACTTTTAAATTTTAACAATTTGATATTTTAATTTTTAAAAATAATTAGGTGTAGTTATCATTAAAAAAATGGCAATAAAATATATATAACATGTTATGTAAAAAAAAGTATATATAACATGTTATGCAATAAAAGTTACTAAATTATCCATAACAACTATTTAAATTGGCCTTCTCTATTAGAAAATAATTTTTTTTGTTGTTAAAATAAAATCATAATAAATTTATAAAATACATATTTACCAAAATAAATTTATTTAAACCAACAATCAAAATTTTAATTTCATCAAATTTAAAAAATAAAAAAATTAAAGAAAGACAAGTGAAATAAAATGAAATTAATAAAATAAAAAATCTAATTTTAAAATTGATTAAAAAAATCTTCCAAATGATGATAAGTTAAATTGTAAATTTTAGTATTTTTTATTTTTTATTTACTAAAAAATATTAAAAGTTTAAATTATAAATAAATAAAAATAGAAATAATTTTAATAAAATTATAAAATATAATATAAAGTTATTATTATTATTATTATTATTATGTTTAAGGATTAATAGAGATATCATATGACATAAGCATTGATGGGCTGTATAATAGAAGGTAACTTTTTCCTTTTCAAATTAGGTGGAAATTAATTTTACAAACTAATGGTAAAAGGATTTAAACTTTACACCTCATAATGCCCTCAAAATACTTTTGAAAAGTGATAACTATTATACCTTACCTCACTGGCAATTGATGTGAGTTTTTTATTCTATATTTTGTTTTATGGTAAGTTGCTTCCTATATATATATTTCAAATAACTAAATAGTAAATTACCAATATTCATCTCCTATGAGTAGTTCAAGTGATAAAATGTATGGAAACCTAAATGTAAAGAGTAGGGCTCAAACCCCCGTTTCCTTACTCTCCCCTTATAATACAAATTAAACCATGTAAACTCTATTGATTAACAAAAAGTGCCAAAATCTGCATCTGTAATTAATTATATGTAACTGTGAAGATAAATAAGTTGTAAGAATATGACTATCTAGGTATAGCAACTCATTATTTTATTGGTCAAATGAATATAATAAACGACATTCTTAATGGATACTCTATATAGCCAAAAAATAAGAATAAAGGAATATCAATACATGATATATTTCAATGTTTATGTGTGTTTCTTCACAAGACTATGGACATCCTTATTTACAAATTTTACTACCTTAATATGGAATACATAAATTATATAAATCACTCTATAATTATCTTCTAAATTAGTGGGACATACTTTTCTTCCTTGATTAGTGATTATTTCCTTAACTCACTTCAACACTTCTCCTCAAGTTGGTGAATATATGTCAATCATTCCCAACTTATTAAGGGAGCTGTGAAAATTATTTTTAGATACAACCTTTTGTTAGAATGTTTGCCAGCTGAGTTTAAGAATTTATGAAAGGGAGACTGATTATTCTTGGATTTAGGTAATCTTTGATGAAGTGATGGTCAACCTCCACATGTTTAGTCCTATCATATTGTACCAAAATACTTGTGATTGTTATGGCTGCTTTATTATTGCAATACAACATCATAAGATTCATATAACTTAGGCCGACATCTTGCAAAATGCGTTTTATCCACAGTGATTCACATGCTCTGTGAGCTATTCCATGAAATTCAGCCTCAACACTCAATCAATGACTTTTTATTTCTTACTTCGCCAAGTTGCCAAGTTTTTTCAAACAAATGTAAAGTGCCCGAAAGTTGACTTGCAGTCAATTCGATCTCTAACCCAATCTACATCAGTTTATTTAATAATCTCATAGTCTCTATTTCTTTCAAAGAGTGACCCATTGCCCAAAGAAGATTTCTAGTACCTTAGTACTCGGTATGTGGCCTTCATATAGTTTTCACTCGGTGTATGTATAAATTAACTCACAACACTTATTACATATGCAATGTTTGGTCTAATATAAGACAAATAAATGAGTCTTCCCACTAGATTTTGATATCTTACTTTATGTATCGGAACTTGATCTTCTTTGATTGATAACCATGATCTACTTCTATTAGGGTTTTAATTGGTTTATAGTTGAGCATGCCTATTTTGGTTACTAAGTTGATCACATACTTTCATTGGTATAAGGAGATACACTAGGCCAATTTTTCGATTCCAATCCTTAAAAAATATTTCAAATTATCGAGATCTTTAAGTTCAAACTCTATTGCTATATGTCTTTGAAGTGTCATTATCTAGCTTAGATTATTTTTCGTAACTACTATTTCATCTACATATAAAACACTAGTGATTTTTTCATCCTCTATTTGATGAAAATAGTATGGTCGACATCAGTTTTTTTGGTAGCCAATTTTCTTCATGAAAGTTTACAGTCTTCCAAATCATGCTCGGGGTGATTGCTTTAGTCCGTACAAGGCCCTTTTTTATTTGTATACTTTGTCTACACACTTTGTTCTGGATAGGGAATTCATATACACTTCTTCTAGAGTTCCATTTAGAAATGCATTTTTTACATCAAATTATTATAATGGCCAATCAATATATATTGCATAGAGATAAGGACTTGAATGGTTTTCATCTTTGCTATGGGAGCATATATGTCTTTATAATCAATCCCATACTTCTAAGTATATCCCTTTGCAACTAATCATGCTTTATGGCGATTAATGCTCCCATACAAGTTGAGTTTGATTATGATTATCCACCCATATCCAACAGTTTTCTTTCCTTTGGGTAGTGGCATAAGATTCCAGATAGAATTTTTCTATAATGCCTACATTTCATCATTTATGGCTTTCTTCCACTTAAAATCAAATAAAGCATCCTACAAATTACTTGGAATAGATATAGTGTATAATTGATTTACAAAAAATGCATATGATCTTGATAAACTATAAGATGAGTATAATCGTTTATAGGATATTCAGCCTTTGTATTAAGATAATTACCATTTAGGTATTCCTTTATTTATTCTAGTGGAATATTATGGTTCAATATTAGAGGATGCTAAAGGTGATGAGTTTACCTCATGATACACATTTAAAGTTTCTTTAGCCTTTAGTTATAACTGGGAAGATGTATTATCTTGATCATGACTGGATAAATGTATTATCTTGATCATGACTGGATAAAATACTTAGTTCAGTCATATGCTCTATTTCCTATCCTAATGGGACACTTAGTTGTTGTTCATGACTATGTGAGACACTCAGTTGTTTATGGACGGGTATAACACTCGGTTCTCATCCGAGTGGAGTACTCAGTTGTGTATTATTGAAGATTCAGATCTAGATTAAGTATTAAGTGTTGTCTTTAAAATATCCTTACACTCTCTCTACCTAAAGAGAAAAACCTGAGGATTATTATAAACTAGGTTACCTTTATAGTGTGTCATATATCTAGTAACCTACACCTTCTTAGTATGGGATCATAATACTAATATCCTTCTTTTAGTTTGACATAACAGATAAATACATACCAGACTACTCATGGATCAAGTATATCCACTAACTAATGAACAAACACTGTACAACCAAATACTTTTGGCAAAGAGGTGGTGCTGAGACAAGTTCATGAAGCTTTTGATATAGGGTACAAAAACTAAGTACTTAATATAGAATTCATTAATGAGATAAGTAGCAGACCGAACAGCTTCTCCCCAATATTCTCGAGGTACATTCATGTTGAATAAATGTGCCCAAATAACTTCCAACAATTGTCAATTTTGGCATTCTGCAATGCCATTTTATTGAGGTGTCCCAACATAGGAAGTATGGTAATGGGTGCCATTCTCCAGACAAAAATCTTAGAGAGTAAAGTTGATGTGTTCCCCGTCATTGTTAGATTGAAGGACTCAGATTTTATATTAATAGTAAGTGGCCAACATATTATACAAGTTATAAAG
The DNA here is from genome assembly GCA_949671775.1 of Mallotus repandus. Taxonomy (NCBI): domain Eukaryota; kingdom Viridiplantae; phylum Streptophyta; class Magnoliopsida; order Malpighiales; family Euphorbiaceae; genus Mallotus; species Mallotus repandus. The sequence continues at coordinate 20,191 of CATIWM010536704.1, read as the reverse complement.
ATGAAATAAACTTCTCCTTATTGTGGAAAAAAGTCAACCAGGTCATATGAGTACATTCATCAATAAATGTTACAAAGTATCAAGCACCAGACATTATAGGGATATGAGTAGGGCCCCAAACATCAAGATGAATAATCATAAGGTATAGTGCTTTTATTAGAACTTGGTAAATAGAAAATATGATAGCTTTTTGCCAGTTCATAAATTTCATATTAGAATTTAAAATATCTAACATTCAAAAATAAATAAATGATAACTAAATGATAAATGGCAAGACGATGATACTATAATCTCACTTATTCTTTGTTATCCTTAATTCCTACAGTACTATTAACTTGCCCTTGACATTGAATTATTTTATCATTCTTGTCAAGATAGTACAACGTCTCTTGTTTAACACTAAAGCCAAGAATCCACTATGTTATAATGTCCTGAAATAAATAGTAGTTTGGCAAAAATTTAACATTACAATTTAAGGCATTAATAATTTGGCTAACAGATAAAAGGTTATAAGAGAGAGATGGAACAATAAGCCTGGTATCAAAGGTAAGAGAGTTAGGACTAGATACTGATCCTTCATGAGGAATAGAAACAATTCCTCAATTAACCATCAGTATGCTTCATTGGCTTGATGGTCAAATAGAAGAGAGACGATGATTAGAACTTGTCATATGATCGGCAGCACATGTGTTAATAATCCATGTATTATTTTGAGTAAGATGTGTCATATTTAGTTTTTCATTAAGGACATTATGGGATGTGGCTACCGTGTGAGGCTTTTTTTATGAAATCTCACCACTTTGGGTAACTGACAATTTCATAACATTGTTCCTTGGAGTGTTTATTTTCACGACAACGGGTACATGTTGCTCTTACTCGGTGCTTTCCCTTTTGATTATTGTCAAGTTCATGCTATCAACAGTACTGCATAATCCAACATGGCCTTAGGTTCCTCCATTGTGTGTCTTTTATCTCTTATTATGATCTTTGTGTATGTATGCATAGCATAGTTCAAGGTTAAGAGGAAAATCTTTTCTTGATATTTCACTCCAAGCATTATTAACTTCTGAGTCAAGACTAGCCAAAACATTGTGTGTTCAAAGCCAAGTTATGGTCTTATGAAGTGATAGGGCTCCATTGACATCCTCCATTTGAATTATAGTCCAAACATCAGTCTCTTGAAATATGCCAACAAGTTCATTATAGTAAGTGGGCAAGGGTCTTTTGTTCTGACAAGTAGTGAATGACCTCTGATTCAATTCAAAGAGTTGTGTTTCATTCGAGTCGTTATAAAATGTTTTTAAGACAACATTCCATATTTCTTTAACTATTTGAAGGCAAATAAATCTCTGCATTAAGGTCAGGCTCATGGAATCAATGAGCCAACTCTTTACTCGGTTGTTGTTAATAAGCCAAGCCTCCAAGGATTTGTCTCCATTAGGAGGTTTCGAAGTGGCTCCAGTGAGAAAGCTAGACTTGTTTTGAGCTTGTGACCATAGTATATTTGTATCTTTGAGTATGATTCTGACTAGGAAGGGAGAATTATCTTACAAATTTGGATGACAGTTGGAGATCCATGTGAGATAATGAATGTATTTTTAGGCATAGTTGTAGATTTTTGAAGGTTGTTGAAATACAAGTTTGGCAAATTGCTCTAATACCATATAGAACAAAATAGAAGAATAAAGGAATAGCAATACAAGATATATTATTATTATTATTTTGTGTTTTTCATAAAATTATATACATCCTTATATACACATTTCACTACCTTAATATGTAATGTATAAAATTATATAAAATACATAAAATTACATAAATCACTCAAAAATTATCTCCTAAATTAGTGGTACATAATCTTTTTACTTGATTAGTAATTATTTTCTTAGCTCACTTTAACATACTCTAATTTACAATAATAAAAAATTAATAAATTATAAAAAAATTCTTATTTCAATGTAATTTATTGGTCATGATAATATTTGATCTTCAATTTTTTGGTTATTTAGTACCGTAATGCTGCGAAAAGTTAGGAGAGGTAGATAATCGATTATTTCACTTCATTGATAAAGCCAATAGTACCGGTGGAGGAAAAAAATAAAAAAAACAACAAAGAAGTAGAATAAGAAAACTCGATAATTCATCTGGTTAATCTCATCTAATTTTTATCCTCATAATTGGAGTGTATATATATATTTTTTTAAAAAAATTAGAGTGTCTATATGTGGTTTTTTTTTTTTTGGTCTTTATCAGTTGTTCTTTTTACTTCTTTCAACTTTTGTATCTAATTGGTGTGCGGTAAGAATTTTGTAGATAGCATTTGGAAAGTTATATTTATTTTAAAAGCATTTAGTATTATTATTAGAGTGTATTTTTATACAAGTATTTAATTTAAAATTTAAAATTTAAAATATTAAGTTTTAAATATAAAAATTTCAAATAACATACAATTATATATCATTTCGGATTCTTATTAAATGAGTTTTTAAAATTTATCATAGATTTATTTCAAATCTTCATGTATATAGATTTACATAGTTTCTAAGTAATAAATTTATTTGAAACTCAAATTTATATTCAAATTCTTTACGTCCTAACATAACATTTAGGAGAAATTTCGACAAGTACATGGAGACCCTATCTCATTCGTTATAAAAATTGAACAGTCAGACTCTTTAATCTTTGAAGATTCCTCAACTGGAAAAGAATTACTTTTTGATAATCTGATCTATTGTTCTCATATGTTATACTTTTATTAATTAACTAGTTAAAGTATATATTATATATTTGAGGATTAAATGTGATACGATTAAATGTGCATGTTTTTTTCTATTTAGAAGAGAAGTTGATTGACTTGTAAACAAGGTTATATAGACTCTAAAAAAGCCAAGATGAAAATGGCTAAAAAATTGAAACCATGCAAAGTATAATTGTGTTATTAATTTGTCCGCATGCATGCATTCAATTGCTATTATTTTTAGTGCTATAATTTAAAAATAAATAAATAAAATAAAATACTATAGTTGACCTTAGGGTTTTAAATGTGGGCAAAAGGTTAATGCATTTCATCATCATTCTGTAGCTATTGGGTGGGTGCACCATCACAATAGAGTTTTCATGGCATTTCTACTACCACCATCAATAAAAAGCCTACCTTCCCTCTCCTTCCTTCCCTTCTCATGGTAAGAGAACATAGTCCATTTCCTCATTAACATTGAGATATGGCTCCCTGCAGTCTTGTAAGAATCAAGACTCTTCTTCTTGTTTCTCTTTTATTGCTCATTCCCCTTTCTTCAGGTTTGTAAATATGTTTCTTAATTTCTATATATGAATATTGCTCATAACTAAACCATAATAGAATGCAACGTAATCAATTCCCTTCAGTTTGTTATGTTGTTGAATTTTTATCGTATTAAGGCAAAGATCATTTAGCTTAACAGAAGGAAGTACTTGATTTCTCTTGCAGGCATGGTTGAAGGCGTCAGGGAAGGCAAGATCCCATATCACTCACTTCACAAGGTATTCAGAATATGTTACTTCGAAGGTGGTCATATGGGCATGTTTTATTAGCTTTAAAATATAGATGGTGTTAAAATTATAAATAGTGGTCCAATTAGAACATTTTTGACAAATTTTAAAAGCTGAAATTACTTTGAAACAAGTCATAGTTAACATTTTTTATTCATATTTCCCACTAACTATGTGTACACGTCTCTATGGGAAAAAAAAGGATGGCATGCAGATCATCAACACCAGGAAGCTTTTGATGGATGTGCTCGATTATGATGACCCTGGAGCTAACATTAAACATGATCCTAGGAGGAAAGGAGGCAAGCCTTGATTTGAATTATTATCATTATATTTGTAATCTCCCTCTTTTTTCCCCCCTTCTAATCTCTTTCTCTCTGAGGAGGTTTTACCATGTATGAAGAGTTGTTCCAATAGTGTATTATCAAATGAGTTTCTTTAGCATAATACTTGCATATACTACAACCCTATATATATGTGAGGGGTATAGTATAAGGTTGTAAAAGATGCATTTGCATTGTATGCATCCTATGTTTGGTGATTGTGTTTGTTGTTGCCTATCCTTGTATGTTAATAATAAATTAGGCTCTTTGTCTATTTAATATATGAATTTTCAACTTATGGGTTGATATGGAAAATTTTTGCCTACATTCAGTCTATTGCACCCAACGGTTGGATGTGCAATATAAAGACAAGTGTCTTTTTTTCATTGGCCGAGTGTAAAGTATTCATTTTATGTGTCACACATCCAACAGTTTAGTACAATAGGTTGGGTGTAGGCAAAAATCCCCCTCTATCTGTCGGCCTTTGCCTTAATGTTTAATCTTTTCTTTTATTTTTAAAAAGAAAAATATCCATATGATCTCCTTCTAATATTTAATTCACTTTTTAATAATAATTTTTATTTCAATATATGTGAATATGCAAGAAGACTCATGGTTTTAAAAGTAGATAATTAAGCATACCATGATAATAAGTAAACTGAAAAATGAATCACTCCAAGAATCCAGTTTAAAATTGTCTATCAGTTAATTTCATCAGATCTTAACTCTTAAAAATATTATGCTCTTCCAAAATTAATTTCTTTCTACCAAAATGATCTCAAGTTTTGACCAACTAGACATTGCTTTCAGAAGTGGGAAGTGGGACACTGTAAATACTTGTTCTCCATAAATTTTTTTTTATCGAAAGTGAAAATAGAGTTTTATGTTCAGATTAGATGACTTTTCACGGACATGTTTTTATTTACAATTGTGTATATATATATTTTTTATAAATTTATTAATTTAGTATTTATATTATAATTTTGATAAATAAAATAATATGAAGAAACAAAAAAAATAAGATTATTTTTAAATATAATATAGAATTATATAAAAACTATTTTATTGTACTAATATAAGAAAAATATACAACAAAAAAGATATACTAATTTGTTTATATTGAATATTTTAATATAATTTAATTTCTTACATTAAAAATATTTAAATTTAACAAATAAATGTAGTATTCCAAAAAAGTTATAGCTTTCTATGGAAAATAAAACATTTTAATTTTCTAAGAAACATAGAGTTAAAAATAGAAAATAGTTCTCCAGAAATAAACAGCTATTGGACGATGATGGGGCCTTGGAACTTCAACAATTAATTAAAAAAAATAGGTTAATTGCAATTTTCCCTTGTATTTTGGCATTTCATATTAATAGACTCTCATATATATAACATTAGATTTAATTTTTTTATATATTTTTATATCATAGTAAGAGCCGATATTAATATATTCGCAGAAATTAAAAAAATTTACAATAAAGGTCAAGAATTATTTAGTCCATCAAAATCAAAATGTCATCATATTTTCATAATATCACAAAATAATATTTTTTTTTTTTTCAGAATATCACACAGGTTTCATTCCTAGCCAATCAATCATTGCCACTTATTGCAAACCAGTTGCTAGTTGTAACCCAATCACTTGTTGTCACTTGCCCAAATCATACTGATAGTTCATATACTAGCTTATTGCACTTTCATGTGTATATATAATTAAATTTTTAAACAAAAATAATAATGGTAATTAAATAAATAATTATACTACTGAAATAAATGCATCTGCAATTCTTGTTTCAAATAATATTTTTGTTTAGTAACCTCTTAAGTCTTACTCTCTAAAAGGTTAAAAAAAAGAAAAAAGAGATTCAAATATTATGGAGTATTTTATTTTTAAAATATTGTATGAGGACTAACGTGTGCAATTTTTTAAAAATTAGGGATGGTTCTATACCATTTTGAAACAAAAGAGATGAATGTATATATATTGTCAAACATTAAGGGGTTATAAGTAATTTGTTCAAACGGCTTCGTGCGTCTATCTCTGCATTTAAAACGGTAATCTGGAAGAGTGCAATGGATAACAGGCAAAAATATGATGACAGTCGCTACTCTACCCTCTGCTTCCTCTTCCTTTTCAACTGTAAATTCTTCTCCTGGCCGATCACTTTCTTCCTTCCCCAACAAAACCCAGGTTTCGATTTTTCCAATTGTGAACTCTTCTTATCGCTAATCACTTTCTTTGAATTGAAGATTTTTGTTTCGAGTTTTTTCAGGTAATTTTTCAACTGCAGAACAATGGTAGTGGTCGGCGAGTGTGGCGTCGGAGGAAATTGGTAAACAGAAATTATTTGTATTTTTCTTTCTCTTGTTAAATGGAGATTTTGATTCTTGATTGTGCGTGCTAACTCAACTTCATTCCTGGTAAATTGAAACCAAATCCTGTTCAGGAACTATATTTGATTTTTGTGCCAAGAGTTGTTGCATTTGGAAAGTGTTTGTGGGAAAATTTATATTTTTTTTTTCTTATTGTGTTTCTGAATCTTGCTTGGTTCTGTGAAATTTAATTGAATAGAGCTTCTTGGTTGACTAATTAATGGAGCTTTCACTTTATTTTCCTTTTTGAGTTCCTAATGTATCATTCATATTGCTTAACTATGCAACTAGTCAGCTTAATCTTCATTGCTAAAATGGCTAGATTCAATTACTTAAGTATAGTTGTTATATAGGATTGCAGTCGACATTGAACTAAGGTTTCTTCCTTCTCTTTTTAAGGTTTGTATTCTTGAAATTTGTAGGTTTAAGGCTTAGTTAAATTTGTGAAGGAAGGGATAGGCACTGTATGTCATCGTGCATTGTTTGTATGGACATTTCTCCTTCAGAAGCAACACTCCAAGGCTTTGATGCTAAATTCATCAGCATTGGCCAAATTAATCTGTTCTTGCTCTTTCCCTTTGGTCATGTGTTGGAGAAATTCATGGGTGAGCTTTGTTCGCCATGTAGGATTACGGACTGTCCACTATAAAGTTGAAATATGGCGCAATCGATTAGCATTTGCTAATTTTAACTTTAAAAGTTAAACATCTAACGGTGATTAGTTTTGATACATTTCATGAACCTTCTTGTTAATGTAAAATTATGGTCAAGTGGTTAAGTTTAATTTTAAACAAACTATTCTAGAAATAAATTCAATTAACTGTGCTCTCTCTCTCTCTCTCCTCTCTCTCTCCTCTCTCTCTCTCTCTCTATGTACACACACACACACACAAACACAACAGATCTTAGCCTCTTGTACTTAAGGGATTTATGGTCCTATTTCTTGTAAAATTGAACTAAATAAACTCTGTTAAAAAAAATGTAATTAAGCTAGCTTCCTAGTTGTTAAAAGGGCAAGGTGCACTACGCACGAGCCCTAGCACCTTAAATACTAAAAGGCAGGTGATATTAATGAGCTGCATGCCTTAACTTATACAAGGTGAGGTGTGTGCCTTGGCACGCCTCGGTAGAGTGTTTTAGTTCACAGCTGTTCCTTTACCAATTTCTTTAATTGTTTCTTAATTTACAGATATTATATATATATATATATATAAGCGACCACATAAGCATATTACTCATGCCAAATTGAAATAGATTTTGTAATTTTTCTTTCTTCTCTTTTACGCTTCATATCACTTTGGTGCATGCCTACACCTTGCACCTAGGCTGAACAATCGTTTTGTGCCTTAATGCACCATGTGCTTTTAATAATTGTTGTTGGCTTTTTATAGCATCAAAGACAGGTAGATGTTCTTGCTCCTTGGTGTTATAGTGCTATTTTTCTTTACTACACCTGTTTTTCATATTATATGAGCCCTTTTTTTTTCATGAGGTATTTGTACGTTCACTTCAATAAGGTTTTGGCTGTTTAGCATACTAGAAAAGGTAACAAGTTTATGTTGTTCGAATAGCAATGCAAATGTATAAAGCATTTCAATTGTAAATTTGATACTTTAATTAGGTTTAATCTTAAAATAATTTTATGTTTAAAGTTAAAATTATTTACTTTAAATCAATTAATTATGCTATGTCATAATCATAGAGAGTGGCTCATATTTTTATATAAAAAAGGTTAATAAATGTACAAAAACTAATCATAATTAGATGTTTAACTTTTGAAGGCAAAACCAGTAAATGCTAATCAATTATGTCATTTGTCAAATTTATAGTGGAGAATCCATAGTTCTACATGGTGAAAAGGGATTCATCCAATAATATCTCTGTATTATATTGGTGTCATGTTCATCACTCTTATCCTTTTTTGTAAAATTTTTTTCCCTTTTATTTTTAAATTATATTAATTTCTTCTTTGATGGAAAATCTTTTTGAGCTGTTTTATTTTCATATGAATATTTTCAAGTTCTCAAACTGAATGTGATCGAATTTATAGAGATTGAGTGTTATATATGATCAACTATGTGTAGCCCAAGAATATTATGAATGTGTGGATGTATACATACATACCATGTATTGCATAAGTTGTGTAATGCTTGTTTCACATCCACTTAGAATTTTGAATTCAATGTCACAGCCAAAATGCTGTAAAAAAAAAAAATTTCCAATTGCTTTTATCATTTATAACCAGTTCAGTTTTACATGTTCTCTTGCTCTTGTCTTCATTTATATATATATTTTTTGGTCCTTGAAATTAGAACAGTTTCAATTTTTTATTGGGGGGCGGTGGGGGGTCTGGCAACATTGTGGAAATGTTTAACTATATTTGACACGGCATAGAGCTTGTTTGATGAAGCATATTTGCATGTGGTTAACATTATTGGTTACATTTGGCACCAATTCTGTTTGTAATTTTCTGAGGTTGGGAAAGGACACTGTCTAGGCATTAGTAAATAAAGTTTATACCACTGCTGGTTTACCTGTTCACGATGTGACCTACTCATGTTTTACACTAACACAACCCTTAGTTAAAAGTGCTGATGCAAAATATTACTATTTCAGACAAAGAAGGATGAGATGTTGCAGTATGGAGTGGACCGAGTTCCTTTCCTTGAGGAGCAGGTTAGGAAGATTAGGGAGCAGGGGAAGGTTTTGACTGCTGATATTCATAGACTGCTACTATCAGAGGATAACCGGTTTGATTTTGTCAACGAGGTAGCAGCTGAGGCCATCGAATATGTTGAGAGCAACAGAGATGCATATGGAGGTAAGAAAAAGGCAATCCTTCATGTGCTTAGCAACCGCATGAATGATGCTGGAATCTCCCGTCCAGAGGCGTACGAGGAATCTGACCCTTTCAAACCAGGGCCTGGTTATATGAAGGAAGAGTTTACATGAACTCTGTAACATAAAAATGCCATAGTGAAGTTCTGCTAGATGCTGCATTTTGCAATTAACACTAGATCATCTGACTTCTTGATGGGTTTTTAACACTCGTCAGAAGATATGTTGTTAGATGCAGCAAAGTGATCCTAGCTCGTTCATATCCAGGGAAGAGACCAATGCACATGAGGCATGATGTGGCTTTAAGCTGAGCTACTTAAATGCTTAATTGTCACCTGCAAGCCTCAACAACAATTACATAATGACAAACATAATCGAAATTGAACATGCAGATTTGGTAAACAGACATGTAACTACATTATACAAGTGTTTCACTTGATATGAAAGGGTATGGCATATTAGCACGGCAGCCGTTCATCACATGTCAGGTTTTACACAACCTCCATCAATAGCTATCCCAACAGGTCCAATAATAATAATAATAATCGAACATTGTCAGAATTTCATTCGCGTCTTCGGCCTTTTTTCGAATAAATTGCATTGAAGGCTATTTGTATAGCTGCATGCTCGAAGATATGTATTGACACAAAGGTAGCGCCCATTATCTGAGAAACGGATAACTACACCTTTGGTGTTAAATTTTTTTTTTTTGAAATTCTAATAATTTGATGTTTTAGAGCCTGTTTGGCTAAATTGTTGTTGATAGTAGGTAATGGATAGCTGGTAACTGACTAATATTATATGTTTGGATAATTACTTGTAGTTGTTGTTTGCATATCTAATGACTAATATAGACATTCATTGAATTATTTTAATAACATTATAAATGCTATATATAGTATTAAGAATAATATAATTTACCAAAAAATAAGATTAGACATTAGTTAATGAAAAATATAATTTAAAAAAATAATTCATTATTCATTTATACCATTAAATTTTTTTTTCCTTTCATTAAACTAAAAGCAATTTGATCATGCAAATATATCCATTTGAGTTGTACTAGATTCTTCGTCACTTTGATATACACTATCTGACGCGGCACAAATTCCGAATTTTGATCAAATCGCATAAATGCTGGTTCACTCAATGACTTTCTTCGAATGTTGTTGTGTAATGCCGTTGTTGCAACCACTGTATCCCGTTGTGTGTTAAATGGATACGAAGGCATGAGTCTCAATTTTTTCCATTTAGCTTTCCAAACACCAAATGTTCTTTCGATGTAGCATCTAACTGACATCCTTTTTTAAGCTTTTTGTCTATATTTATTTTCTAAATTTTGATAGAGATTTATTAATATGTTCTTTTTCATTCTAAATATATTAACACATATGTTTTTTCCTCTTATTACTTCCAATAACCACACCATTCATGTTTGAAATGAATCCATACAAGGTTCTTTGTAAATATATGCAAAATAATATTGGCATATCATTTCAATTGAAAATGTTATTGATAATGATTCCAATTATTAGCTTTTATATATATATATATATGTGTGTGTGTGTGTTTGGATAATTACTTGTAGTTGTTGTTTACATATCTAATGACCAGTATAGACATTTATTGAATTATTTTAATAACATTATAAATGCTATATATAGTACTAAGAATAATATAATTTACCAAACAATAAAATTAGACATTAATTAATGAAACATATAATCTTAAAAAATAAATTCATAATTCATTTATACCATTAATTTTTTTTCCTTTCATTAAACTAAAAGCAACTTGATCACGCAAATATATCCATTTGAGTTGTATTAGATTCTTCGTCACTTTGATATACTAAATCACTAAATGATGTTGGAAAAATGTCAGGCGGCACAAATTTTGGATTTTGATCAAATCACATAAATGTTGGATCACTCAATGCCTTTTCTTCGAATGTTGTTGTGTAATGTCATTGTTGCAACCGCTCTATCCCATTGTGTGTTAAATGGATACAAAGGCATGAGTCTTAGTTTTTTCCATTTAGCTTTCCAAACACCAAATGTTCTTTCGATGTAGCATCTTACTGACATCCTTTTTGAAGCTTTTCGTCTGTATTTATTTTCTAAATCTTGATAGAGATTTATTAATATATTCTTTTTCATTCTAAATATATTAACACATCTCTTTTTTCTCGCTTATTACTTATAATAACCACAGCATTCCTAGTTGAAATGAATCCATAAAAGGTTCTTTGTAAATATATGTAGAATAATATTGGCATATCATTTCAATTGAAAATATTGTTGATAATGATTCCAATTCTTCATCTTATATATATATATATATATATATATATATATATATATATATTAAATTAATAATCTATTAGCCACCTCCTGGTTTCCATACACCATCCTTCCACAATGTCTAAATACTCATCAAAATCCTCTTCTATATTGTTATTTTCTATTCTGATAAATATTTTTGCATTTTTCTTCCATGTGTATATCATCAAGCAAGACACCACTAGAAGGAGTATAAGCATATTCCTCCCGTAGAAACAGAATCCATAAATATTATAGCATATTTATTGTAAAACACTTGTCTGATGCTTTCCTGACTTAAAGTTGTAAATTATTCACTTTCTTGTAGCATAAATATACAAATTAAATTAAAAAATTTACGCGCAAGTAAAAGTACTAATTATTTCATATATAAAAATTAATATTTACAATTAACTTACTTCAATTTGTTTCGTTCGACCACCCATTTGAGGCATCAACTATGCCTTTAATAGGATTACAACCTATTCCAGTTTCTTTTCTTAATAGTGAATTCCATAGCTTCCATTGTCCCTTCATCCAATCCCATTTTTCAATTGTTCCCTAGTGAAATTTAAATTGGCAGCCTTCATTTCATTATCACCTCATCGAACTCCACTTCTTTTACCAATCATAGTACATTGAATACAAATATCCAAAAAAGCATCAAACCGCTCATTAGTCCATTTAATTCTTCCAGCTAATTTTATTTTCAATTGATTTATTTTTACGACCTATTAATGACCTATAGTTAAAACAAAGAAAAATTAAATACTTATTTAGATAAATAAAGATGAATTACTGAAGTAGTGATGGCATATTGTGTCATAAATTCTAAATGTACAATGGATGGTTAATAAAATAATTCTTGTCAACTACTCAAATATGAAGTCAATTATTTCATCATGCACACTAAAATAATTACGAGGAAACAAAACAATGAAGGAGCAAAAAACTAGAAAATTGGGATAGGACTACACAAATGAGGGATAAACTAAAACTAGTAAATCAAAGTAATGAACACGAAGTGCATCATGATAACAAATAATTGTGATAAAAAAATTGAAGGATTTGAGGTATATCAATCTGAACAGTGAATGAGCAATCATGGTTCGTGTCTATTTCTTTGAATATATAAATATGCGAACGTAAAGCAATTCTGCAAATGTGGAAACTACATATGACAAACAAATAGGAAACCCAAATCACAAAACAAGAGAAAATGCATGTTCTTTCCAAATATTCTTCAAAAGAGAATAATCAGAGATAAAAGAAAATTTTTTTTATTTGGTTGTTGATCACAAAATTGCAAGCCCACTTGAAATATAAACAAAATAAACATCCACAACAAGAACAATGAAATTTTAGAGAAGAAGCAAAGATCATGGGCCATGGCTTTGAAAGCTCAAAAAGGAAACTAAAGAAAAAGCATTTGGCAGCTAGAGATTCTTGCTTTTCATTCAGAATTTTATCTCTCGTATTTTACTACATTAATTAACACCACTTCTCACAACAACAAACAATAAAAAGGCAAAAACTTTAAACCAAAAAAATTCAAAAAAAAAAAAAAACTAAAAGAAAGAGAAGGGTTTTCTTGTGAAGAAGAAAATGTTTTTTTTTTTTGTTTATTTTGATTATTTTAAAGACCGTTGCATGCTCTCGATGTAAACTTTTTTTATTTACAAAAATATTATTTTTAAAGTTTTTTTTTCAAAAAATATGATCTTACTTCTGCTTCTTCTTCTTTTTTTTTTTCTTCTTATTCTTTGCTCTTTTTTTTAATTATATTATTTTATTTTTTCTTCTTCTCCTCTTTTTTTTTTTTAATTTGTAAATTATTTGTTTTTTTTATTTTTTAAATCATATTCTTCTTCAAACTCATCAGTACAGTAAAATGAAGTATGCACGCATCTACTATTATATTTTTTTGACCGTTAATTAGGAGTCGCATGAATTCTTTGTTATTCTTTCAATTGTCTGTCTTCTTTCTCTTTGCAAAAAAAAAAAAAAAAAAAAAGCTTTTGTAAAAAGTAAATTGGAGACATTTGGACATTATTATACTTCAACCAAAACAACTGGCAAAACAATAAAAAATAACAAAAAAAAATTCTTAAAACTAAAAATGAACCAACCAAAATAACTAAAAATATACAAAATAATATTATTTATACCTTTTAATTTTGCTCCCTGACTTTTATGAAAGTAGAATATACTTTCATAATATTAAAATTAAAATAGTTATGAAATAAATAATAATAATAATAATAATAATGTAAAAAGAAAAAAGAAAAAAGTAAACATAAAAAGTGGAAAGTTTAGCGTATAAAAAAAGAAAATGAAAACAAAGAACGAAAAGTGTAAATAAAAGTTTCATGATATTATCAATTCTAGTTCAGAATGGATTGTTAATAAGGTCCGTACTATTCCAGTTTGAACAATAGTCATTTTTTAACGATCAAAACAGGCAAATTGTATCATGGACCAAGAGTTCATCACACGTGTAAAAGTGAAACATGTCTTTTTAAATCCTGATGCTCACTTCTTTTAAGTTTCTCCATTCTCTTCTCTTCGCTTCTGTCTCTCAAGCCTCGCGTCTCTCTATAGAGACAACAAAGGATTAAAATCTTTAACCACAAGCTCTCTGTCTCCCTCTGTCGCCATGACGATGTTTTACAGTAAGCAGGTGGTTCCTATCGACTACGAGGCAGAGGTATGGCAACTGCTTGTAGAAGCTTCTCTCACCAGCGATCTTGAAGAGCACAAGACCAAAGGCAGCTAGCTTAGTTGCTTTCGTTCAATCCAAAGAAATCAAAAGAAGAATACAAAGCTTTGTCTTTTATGGATGGAGAAGTTTCAAAAGAAAATATTGGAGAATTGTTTTATGGCATGAAGTGGAAGAATTAAACATATAGAGAGCACATGGGATTGGTGGTGCGAGTTGTTTCTTGATCTTTTGTTTCATTTAGATTGCTAGAAAACATGGAGTCTACTTCTAATAGAGAAGAACCCCCTTCATGGGATGAGCTTTACAATATTAGTTTGATGCCATTTGAGTTGTTTTTCAAGTTTCGGAAAGAAATTGAAGGGATTGGAGTTGATGTTAATTGATTGGAGTTTCCTTAGTTATTAATTAAAAAATACTTTTTGCTTTTTTAATGACATTGAAAGTAAATCTGTAGGTGAATGTCAATGAGCCTACATTTAGAGATCAATGAATATATAGATGAAAGTCAATGAACCTGCAACAGACTCATTAAATTTCACCTGTAGGTTTGGACATAGAGCCTCCGCGAAAATAAGTGGATGTTTGATGTGAAGAAAATGACAAATATTTCTCTCTCTCACACATCTAGTGACTCCTAATCTATATTGTAATATGAACAGAAATTTATGGTATAACAGTTGATCAAAACAGTTAGTTTTTTTTTTTGGTCAATAAACAGTAGTCAGTTTTGGTGGTACATAAAAAAACACAAGCTGATGAATGCCTTCACAACTGTACTGTATTAAAGCTTCCTTTAGTTTTTAGTACAGTGATGATGGATGGCCGTGGCCCATGTCATGTACTCGTACCTAATTAGAGCCATATATTAGGACACGTAATTTGGTATTTAGCCTGCATCTCGCCACGTCATCATTAAGGTCCCACCAAATTGATTGTGGGGCCACATGACAATTTTATTTTACATACTTCCAGTAACTGTGGACAGTATTATTTGTGGAATACAAATCGTTAAATCAGTTAAGAGGTTAAGCTTCATCCTCTTATCCTTCCTCTAAAACCACCACTCACCACCACAACTACTGCCCCTTTTCTTCTCCACTGTACAATTCATCTTCTAAAACGCGGTCAACCTCAGTGACCCAACCCAGCTTATGGCACTGTTGAGTCCTCAGTTAGAGAGATTCCTACTAACGAAGCTCCACTATGGCAGCTCCAACTTTAAAGCCTCTGCCAAAAATATGAACAACTTTATTCCACTGAGACCCATAAGTCAATGTTCTGCTATTGCAATAGACGCGCCATCATCTTTAACTGATGTTGCTGGGATTCGTTGGGGGTCTGCAAGCTTGCAGGGTGCACGTGATGAGATGGAAGATGATATTATCATTCGATCAGATGGCCTCGATGGGTTCTCCTTTGCTGGTGTTTTTGATGGCCATGGTGGCTTCTCTTCTGTCAAGTTCCTCAGGTTTGCTCAATTGAAAATTAATAGCTTGTTTTTGTAAATACATGTTATTGAATTTAATAGAATTCATTTATAAATTCATACTTGACAGGTTAATTAGCTATACATTTAGTCCCACCTGATTCAAGTTATTCAAATATAAAATTATTATAGGAATTGCTTTTGGTTTCTGTTTTTTGCAAACCTGATTAGTCTCTTTTTAGGATATATCAGTATATATGTGGAGGAATGGTGTTCATCTACGTGTATGAAGCTATATCAATTGTTTCTTTTTACTCTCTTGATTCAATCTGACTACAAATTACAGGGACGAGTTGTATAAGGAGTGTGTTGCAGCTTTACAAGGCGGTTTGCTATTGAATGGAAAGGATTTCAATGCCATAAGAAAAGCATTAGTGCAGGCTTTTGAAAATGTTGATAAAAAGTTGTTAAATTGGTAAGTCTATCACATGCTTTAGCCCTGGAAAAAGACGTGCCTGCTAGTGAATAGTCTTGGTATGATTACATAAATTGAAATGAAGATTGAGATAGTGTTCATTTTGTAAAGGCTTGAAACAATTGGTGAGGAAGATGAATCCGGTTCAACAGCCACCACTATGTTCATCGGAAAGGATACCCTCATCATTTCACATATCGGTGATTCATGCCTGGTAATTGAAATATTCCAATACTGGTGCTTAGATGACCAAATTTTGAGTTGATGAAATGTTATTTGTTTTTATTCATATATTCATAATAGAGATATGTTTATGCAGGTTCTATCTCGCTCTGGGAAAGCTGAAGTGTTGACTGAATCCCATCGACCTTATGGAAGCAACAAAGCCTCTCTTCAAGAAATCAGAAGAATCAGAGAAGCAGGTGGCTGGGTGTGTTTTTCTGTTCTTGATTTTGTCTTTCCATTTGGTTTCATATATTTTATTTTCTAAATCTCAGTCTCTCCAGCATTATAGAGAAAGTTATGGCAATTATTGTGAAATAAGTAAATCTGAAAATGTACAAAGACCTCATTGACGTTCCAGTTGACACCATATCATGGTCACTGTTGACATTTTCTCTTCACTGGGATTATTAGACCTGGTATTTCTATCTTCATGACAGAAACAAGAGCATCACAAAATGTCTTCAATGTTATCTCCGTAAAAGCCTCATATTATGGACAACATTAAAAGAAACTTGGCGTATTGCTGGTATTGACAAGCTAGCTTTAACCTTATATAGCTGATTTATTGTTTATTTTTGCTGCGATTTCTGCAGATTGTCAATGGTAGAATCTGTGGAGATATAGCTGTATCACGTGCTTTTGGTGATATAAGGTTCAAGACCAAGAAAAAAGAGTTCAGGCCTTTTAAACCCTGCTGCTTTTTGATCTGTATAATTAAGTATATGGCCTACTAGCATACTCTTGGTCTGACAATTTTTCTAAAATCCTATATAGGATGCTACAGAAAGGAGTTGAGGAAAAGAGATGGTCTGAAAAATTTATTTCTCGGTAACAACTCTTCACATTTTCTGTGTTTCTATGCTATTCTTGGTTTGCCATATATGGATCATTTCACAAAGATGAAATAGCTTGTGTTCTTCAATCATCTCTGGTTATAGAGCCAAATATGCAACTATGCAACTTCAAGGATATATTGTCATATTGTTTTGCAATTGCTTTGGCCTGGCTTGCCAGGCATCGTTAAAAATGGCTAATTCAAAGCTAACAGATAACTGCCATTTACAAATGGATGCATTAGTGAACAAAGTTTCTATTTGCTGCATGTGTACAAGCCAAACTCATTGCTTCTTGGATTTGATGTAGATGAAATGAGTAAAATTGCATCTTCCGTTACAGTTCCATTTGCAGAATACGGACAACCAAACGTTTTTAACCATACCGACACATTTGCTGATGTTATATGTTCTCTTAGAAAGTAACTGGTTTTTTGTTTTGACAGAGTGCAATTCAATGGAGACTTGATGACTGCATCTCCAGATGTTTTTCAAGTAGCTCTAGGTTCAGACACAGAATTTATACTGTTGGCATCTGATGGTTTATGGGATTACATGAACAGGTTTGTCATCCATTTCTGACTTGATTGTATGCCAATTTTTTTAGCCATTTGTTAGAATTGCCGCATAGCTGTTTGATCATTGCATTTATGGTTATGTCGATAAGTCATGAGGAGTGTCTTGCTTACTACTATTCTATCTTTTGTTTCAGTTCAGATGCAGTTACTTTTGTTAGAAACCAACTTCGGCAACATGGAGATGTTCAGGTAACTATTATGTTTTCTATTTCATAGTATTTTAACTGGTAGATATAGATCTCTTCTTATAATCCAGCTGAGGTCAATATGTTGGATATGGGAAGGGGTTGGAGCCCCCAATACAAACCATCATGAACCAAGAGAATGAAAATTCTGCAACTACTCTACCCAGTTTTTTTAATCTATATTTTCTTGATGATAAGAACTAATAAGAAATTCTAACTTCCCTATCATTCTGATTTCAGCTAGCCTGCGAAGAACTTGCACAAGCAGCTTTGGTAATGAATTACATGGACAACTGGTCTTATTCTATTGCAGCTGATATTCTGCCTGCGCGGTTCTGATACCTAAAGTTTCTTATGTTGCAGGATCTACGTTCACAAGACAATGTTAGCATCATTATTGCTGATTTAGGGTATGCATTAATTTATCTGCACTTGTACAATATTTGCCGTTGTGCTTCTAAGCATTAATACTAACACCTCATGCATTACTTAACAAATTACCTTGATGACATAAAACAACTGTTTATGGTTGGCAGAAAAAAAGAAATAAAAACAATCTCAACCAAACTCAGTCTCCGCCAAAAATTGCATTCAAGAGTCAATATGGTAAGGAAATGGAAACTATGGTTTTTTTTTTTTGGATTGAGAAAAACCTGCAACCAAAGGCATAAATTAGAAAAACCGAGGGACCTTGTACCCAAGGGTCATAAGGCCACTCCAACACTCAAGTTGGATACTGAGAAAAATAATGAGAGAATAAAAGGTTAAAAGAGTGTTGTGTACCTTGGTGATTGTCTGGAATCCTTTATATACAGGTGAGGGTCCTCTTATACATGAACTTTTTCCTACCAAGAAAAAGTCGGACATTATAAATTTATATTAGGAAAGTTTTCAAAAATAACCAAAACAAAGAGGAAGTTTTTCAAAAGTACGTTTGGTTTTTTTTTTTTTTAAAAAAACTATCTTTTCTATAAAAAATCTTTCAAAAATACAGTTCTCTCATGTACAAACAATAATCTGACAACAACTTGACAATAACCACTACTAAACAACTACAAACACAATTACCAACAACTAAAAAAATTTTTGATTTTTGTTTTATTGTTATCTGGTTGTTGGATTGTTGTCGCTATTTTTTTTGTTTTTTCTAGTTGTTATTTGGTTGTTGTTGTTGTTGTTTGATTTTTATCTCGTTGTTTTCCATTTTTTTTTGGCTTGTTTTTTGTTTTTTCTTTGTGTGTTGTAATTTATTTTAGTATACCTCCTAAGTTTTTACTATTTAAAAAAAATCGAACAACTTAAAATAAGGAGAAAGCATGGACAACAACCAAAAAACAAACAGAAAACAAAGATTCAAAGAACCGGAAAACAACCAAATTCAAATAACTCAGTTTGCCTTTATTTTACAAAATGTAAATAGAGCAGAAAATTTACAAACCTGAACCTTCTAGTTTATGATATACACACACTAATTGTCCCTGATTATATTCAGTTATTATTTGGGCAGCGCCCACCATGATTAATGCTTAAATAAGTGCAATAAGAAGCATATGATGGCGGGACAGGGTCTCTTCCTAGTGGAACTATCATTGTTGTAGTACTCTTAAAAGTCCTGCTGGTTTGATTCTTCTCCTTCAATAGCCTAAAAGCTACTGCTGGTTTCAAGATAAGAATTAAAAGGATGACTACTATGATCATAATCAGAGTTGAATTCATAGTTCTAAGCTTGTGGGTTGAATTCATCGACATAGTTGGATCCTAGCTTGGGTAGGTAGGAAAGAAGGACAGATTATGGTTATTTTATTAGGGTCTTCAATTAATTGTTTTTTTTTTGTTATACATCAAGGGGTTAAATCTTAATACCACAAGGGGAGGAAATAGGGGGTGAGATGTTTAATTCCTAGTCTCCTCAATTGAATATTCACACATTTGGTAATTTGAACTACTCGGAACTTAATTAATAGTTTTGTGAATTATACGCATATGCAAATGAACAAGATGGTGTAGAACGGATCAACAATCAACAACGTAAAAATGAAAAAAAAAAATGTTATGTGAAACATGGAATAGTTAAAGTTTTTTTTAAGAAAAAAGTGACAATAAATTTAAAATTTTTTGTCAAAACTTAGTGTATGGTGTAATTATATATATATATATTACAATTGAACTCAAGGTCCTATTATACCCGATGAAAAATTTTCTTTTGCACAAAAAATTTTTTTCATCGGGTATAATAGGAAAAATGAGTGAAAATAAATATTATTTGTGAGCCAATTTGTGAGGGTGTGAGCCATAAATTGAGGGTTGTAATTGTAATCCCATTATTTTATAGTGGAAGATTTATCTGGACTAGGTCCC
>CATIWM010536600.1:0-10504 GCA_949671775.1 Mallotus repandus | reverse complement strand
CTTTAAGGAAGATAGAGATGTACCTTTAATATTACGAAAGCCTTTTATCTACACTACCAAAGCCATCATAAATGTGTATGATGGAACTCTTATATTAAGAGTATGTAAGGAAAGTTGTAAGTTCAATGTGTACAAAGGTATGAAAAATCCTACTGATCTTTATAATTGTATGAGATATGATATGGTTGATAAGTGTGTGAATAAAGTCCAACAATGGAGGTTGGCAAACTCTTATGACTTAGAGGATGTTGAAAAGTGATTACAGGTGTAATCTTATGATGAGGAAGTGTCTCTCAAGCACTAAAACACAATTACCCATTGTGAACTACCTTTAAATACAGAACACACCCCCCCCTCCATAATAAAACCACTGAAACTAAACTTAAAACCTTTACCTCTCATTTGAGATACACTTTATTAGGAGAGAATAAAAGATTACCTATAATTGTGTCATTAAATCTTAGTATAGAATAAGAGGTTGCATTTGTAAAATTATTGAGAAAGAGGATAAAAGCATTGGGATGGTAAATTTTGAACATTAGAGGTATAAATTCATCCTATTATATACATAAGATACTTATGGACGATGAACATAAGCCAACCATTGAGAGGAAAAAGACGCTTAATCCTAACATGTAAGAAGTTATAAAAAAGGAAGTGCTTAAGTTGTTGGATGAAGGAATCATTTACCCCATTTCATATAGCCTATAGGTTAACCCAATTTAATGTGTACCAAAGAAGGGTGGAATCACCATAGTAGAGAATGATGGAGGAGACTTGGTTCCTACTAGAGTTGTCAGTGCCTTGAGAGTTTGCATTGATTATAAAAAACACTTAATACACCTACTAGGAAGGATTATTTTCCACTTCCATTTATTGATCAGATGCTGGACCGCATTTTTAGACATGCATTTTATTATTTTTTAGATGGCTACTTAGGCTACAATCAAATAGCCATTATTCCAGAAGATCAGGAGAAGACCACATTTATTTATCCTTATGGCACATTTGTATACAAGAGAATGCCACTTGACTTGTGTAATGCACCCACTACCTTTCAAAGGTACAAGATGGCTATCTTTTCATATCTAGTTGAAGTGATCATGGAAGTGTTCATGGATGATTTTGTAGTATATGGCAATTCATTTTATGGGTGCCTAACCAATTTAGACAAAGCTCTTACAAGGTGTGAGGAAACTAATTTAGTTTTAAATTGGGAAAAGTGCTAGTTCATGGTTAAAGAAGGGATTGTTTTAGGACACAAAAGTTCAAGGAAAGACATAAAGGTAGATCAAACTATAGGGAACATCATTAAAAACTTGTAATGCCTAACCAATGTTAAAGGAGTGAGAAGTTTCTTGGGACATGCAAGCTTTTACATGTAGTTTATAAAAGATTTTTCTAAAATCTCTAAACATTTTTGTCTCTTTGTTAATTACCTGAAAAGATGCACCTTTTATATTCATTGATACTTGTAAAATTTCTTTTGACATGTTAAAGGAAGCACTTATTTTTATCACCAATAGTAGTAGCTCTAGATTGGTGGTTGCTATTTGAACTAATCTATAATGCTAGTGATCATGCCATTAGAGATGTGCTTGGACAAAGAAAAGATAAGAAACTCCATATGATTTACCATGCAAGCCTTACTTTAACAGATGCTCAACTTAACTCTGCAACCATTGAGAAAGAGATATTAGCAGTAATCCTTACATTTGATAAATTCAAATCATATCTCTTTGGTTTAAGAGTAGTGGTGTATACAGACCATTCAACATTAAAGTTGTTTGTGCCATATATGAAATTTTGGGTTAATTGACCAATTGGTTAAAATTTTGAAGCCCAAGATAACTAAAAAGCCTAGCCCATAGCCAATATAACTTAATAGTTAAGATAAGAAGATTTTAGAGATGGAAACTGACTATTTTAGGAGGCAGCTTCGTGACAAAGTAAGAAAATTCTAGAGACAAATAAAGAAGCATGATTCTGAAAGACTTAAGGAAGTGAACCAAAGGGTGGAGGTTACATACATTTAATTCTCCAATTGATGAAAAATTGAGTGAAAATCTTATTAGTGAAGTATGTATTTTTTACTATAAATACATGGCATCTACAAGTAGGAAAGGGACATACAACCAATCATCAATAAAACAATTCAACAACCAATCAAATTCAACACAGATCATCGACAATCATCAGTATTATCAGCTATCAATCATTAGCAAATTTTTCTTCAGCATAGAATTCCTGTTTACAACAATAGTTTCCTGTTAATTCCAAAGCAAAAATTGTCCTTCAACTTATACTAAGTTTCAATTAATGTAATTTCCTTTCATTATTCAAACAAGCTCTTTTATTATTAATTGTTATTTCATCTGCTTAAAATCCAAACAAATTATGGTAAAGGCATTTAGGGATTCACAATCCGTTTGAAAGAAGTCAGGTTTTTCATTGAGGAATTTCTCCTTTGGCACGCTCGTAAAAATTCACAATAATTTCTTAGCATTCACTAAAACTAAGAATTGGAGAAATAATTTTTGGCACGCTAGATAGGACCTGTTTCAATAAGATGATAATATTTGAAAAAGAAATTTTTAAAGTTGATTACTGGACCAATAATTCACTTGTAAAAATAGGTGGTTTATGGAAATAAATGAATGAAGGCTTAGTGCCTTAGGATCACTCTTGGACCGGGCACGCTTTGGTTATTCAAGCCAAAATTTGAATATTATTGATACTACTGCTAGTTATAAGGGCACTAATGCCCACTAATTTTTACAGAAGGAATCAAGATTCTACAAGATGCAATTCCTAAAATGATCAATTCTCTATATAAAGCCAATAATTCCTTCAGCACTAGTATTGAAAATTTTGAGAAAATGTTGCAGAGTGTTGTCCAAGCATTTTCCAAATTGGATGAGCAAGCATCCAAACATGATATTGTATCCAAACCAGTGATAGTCTAGGAGGAGTCTGACAATTCTGCAAAAATTACCCCAGGAGTTCAATTGGTCACTAATGAAAGGACTAACCTAGCCTCACAACTAAGAATATATAAATAATAAGGAAGAGGCACAGGGGCAACACTCCCCAGGGTAAAATGCCAAATCCCCAGGGCCAAGGACAACTTCCTCAGGGACTAGGACAAAATATAGAAGGTCACATTACACCTAAGGAACAACCAATTCCACAAGGCCAAACACTGGTTCCTCAAGGTCAAATGTTGATGCATCAAATCCATTTGCCTTCTCCTCAATCCCTAAGGGTGAGAATGAACCTGAATGCAGAAAATGAGACAGAGCTGATAGAGGAAAATTCACTTTCCTAAATGGCATCAACCAAAATATGTTAATAAAGATTCAAGAACATTAGTGGATATAAAAAAGAAAATCAAAGGAAAACCAAAGGTGGTTCAGCCTTCAAACATGAATCTAAATATGTTTGAAAATTATTGGAGGCCAGTTTCTCATAATAAATTTTTTTGCTCCAAACAAAAAGCCACCTGCTAGAAAGTTATTGAGGAACAACCACAAATTCAGGCTAAGAAAGGATGAAAGGCATGCAATAAAATTCAATGATGAATTTATGGTGTCATAATCTGTTCCACCAAACAGGTAATGGCGAAGGGTGGTAGACAAAAAATTTCCTCAACCTCTAACTTATACACATGAAAGAAAGTTGCAGAGACAAAGAGCTATTGAAAGAAGGCAAAAGGAATAGGTGGTCCAACCTCATACTATAGGCCTAAAGCTATAGAGGCTAAGGAAGATGACATTAAGATTTAGAACACTTGGGGGCCAACTTCCCTAAGAGAAACAAAAGGGATTATCCAAGAAAAGTCATTAGGAAAGGTAATCAATGCAATAATGGTTTTTCTTATTATTTTTGATAACAAAAAATCCCTTAATATCTTCTTTATGGTAGATCTAATTGAAATACTAAGTTTTAAAAAGGATTATTTTGCAACGGACTGTACGAAAAAACAAGTGTTTGAATATTACTTCCCTGTTAAGCCTAAAAAGGGTGTAAAAGGAGGTGGAGCTGAAAATATTTCCCACTATATGGGAAAATAAAAGCTAGATAAAAAAAATAAGTTGCCTCTAGCAAGAAATTGGCCACTTACTGGCAATATTTTACTTTTTTTAGTTCTAAATATTGGCTTGATAGTTATTATCTTAAATAAATAAAGTTTGAATATTGCATGTTTTGGTGTGTTTTTATTTACTATTATTGTTTCTTTAGTGTGTGAATAAATACTATGAACAATGACGTGTTTATGAAATTTCAGCAGCATAACGGCTGAAAATTTGACATTTTGGTAATGCATGGTTGTGGTGCATCTGTATGGTGTGATCAGTGGTGCAGAAAGTTGAAGAATCTGGTTAAATCCCTAAAAGACAGTGAATTCATCTCCACTATAAAGAGGATCAAACACTTGATTTAGCATTTTCTTACAGTCCCATGCAAAGTCGTTAGGGCAGTGTTCTGGCTCATAAGGATCAAGTTCAATGATTGTTGAGTTTGAAAAATGCTTGATTTGCTTGTTGTGAGCAGTCTAGCCTGCCCTTATGAGCTACTCATGATCGTGAGGGTAGCTTGTGAGTGGCTCATACTTGCTCACATAAAGAAAGGCTCAAAATGAGGTCATGCAGAGGTGCTGCTCATGACCAGCTCATGAGCGGTCACCTGTATGGACAAAAGTTGATTTTTGTTGACTCCTTTTGCATCCATCTTTTTTGAGCACTTGTATAGGTTCATATTTATCACAATTTAACATTTAATTGCTCATTTAGGAGGCATTGCACATCTTCAAAATAATTTGAAGTTTGAATGAATAGTATGATCTTAATTTATAACCCTACACACTTAAAAGAAATTATTAGCAACAAAATTGTTTGTCAAAGTCAAAGTTAGGACCATGATCATGCAAATGGTCAACAATCTCCCCCTTTTTGTCTTTGACAACCAATTTGATAAAAAAATAAAATAAAGTGTGTGTGAGTACCAAAAATAATTAACATGAATATATATGTGTTTTATTAAATAGCTCCCCCCTTTCAAATTAAATAGATGCAATATGTGAAAATAATTTGCTCCCCCTTAATATATGCATAAATTCAATGTTTTTCTTTTATCATGTATCAGAGCATAATAAAAAATATGAATTATCATAAATAAGGATTAGAAAATAATTTTAAAAGTATAACATGGCATGTTTCTTAAATTTATACAACTCTCCTTAAAATAAAATTTTTAAAAATAAACATAAAGGAGATGATTTAGAAAATGATACCAATTGAGAATAATCATAAAAATTTTCTCTCCTCTTTTAAAAATTATTTAAGATATTTCTCTATTTCTCCCCTTTTAGACATGATAAGAAATATAAATTTAAAGTTTATTCCCATTTTTTAAAATAAAATTATAATATAAACAAATAAAGTTTAATATGAGGGGCAAAGTAAGGCAAAGTAAAAACAAGGCCTAACATAACAAATATGAAAATAAAAATAAATAAACAGATTTAAAGAAATAAGATAACATGATCATTAAACATAACTAACACAAATAAAACTAGTAGCACTTACAATGCATGTAGCACTACTTAGCACATAACGCATCACAAACACAATACGTATAACACTACTTTAAATTTAGCACATCACAAATTTATCATTAAACATAACTAACACTTAAATAAAACTAGTAGCACTTACAATGCATGTAGCACTACTTAGCATATAACACATCACAAATATAGTACATATAATACTACTTTACTCTTAGCACATCATAATTTCTCCCCCTTTGTCAAAGATAAAAAGAAAGGAGAAATAAACCATAAATAAACCTTAAGGAAAAAAAAACCAAGAACTAAAACAATGAAAACAAGATGAGACACAAAACATAACCAAAAAATCTAAGGATTATTCCCATCTTGAGGATCTTGGAATGGAGGAGGAGAAGGATGAGGCCAAGTGCATTGTATGTTATGATGAGCATACAATTAATGAATGTCATACTCCATATGGTCCATTCTATGCTTAAAACGATCAAGTCTAGTATCCAATTGATCAAATCTAGTGTTGAAGTTAGACTCAACTATGGAGAGACGAATAAAAAATCCACCAATCCAAGTCGGTTCTTCATCAACACTTTAAGAGGTAGAAGGTCCTCTTTGCCTATTCCTTTGAGTTTAAGAGGGGACTTGCTTTTAAGGGATTTCTTCTTCAATTTGAACACCTTCAAGACCATGTGTTCCAATTTACTCAATGTCCTCTAAGTCTTGGGCTAGTTCTTCATCAATATCTTCACCTCCCTCCTCATTATTCCAAACCCACAAACCTTTAACTTGCTTGAATTGTTTAGAGTTTTTTAAGAGGTTTTTATCAAGAAAAGATGGAGGCATAGAAGCAATGTTGTTCAAGGTAATACCAAAATAATTTGCTAGTTTGGTGATGATCCTTCTAATATATAAACTCCCACTAACACTATCACTTAGCAACTATAATCTCTATTGAAGCCACCTCCATAGCTCATCATTCATATTCTCAACAAGACATCTAATTAAGAATATATCATCAAAGGCAATCACTTTATTACTAAGGCCCCCAGCATGGAGAGAGGAGGCAATGAAACGATGCACAAACCAAAAGGCTTTTGAAGCAAAAAGAGATGATTTTATATGACCAAAAACAAAGGCATTATCATTAGGTTTAGCATGTTGAATCCAAAAATTATTGGGGGACCAAAAAGTATTAGGAGAAGCAAGACCCCTTGTCTAAACCCAAAGATGACATCAAATTGTTGAGATGTATCTACCACCCAACCTAAATGTCATACTATTGAGAGGATTTTTCTCATCAATAAATTGAACTCTCGAGCAATAAGTGAAAGAAATTTATGAACTAAAGATGGATAGGTAAGGAGAGGGTTAAAGGAAGTCATACATACCCATGTTCTCAAGCATAGTCCTTACTTCATTGTAGCATCCCATCTTCTCTAAGGTTGCTTGGGACATATATTTAGAAGAGATAATTTTTCTCTTGCTAAATTGAGCTCACCTTTGCCTAATTTGAGCATCAGAGTGGGAAATTGAAGGTGTCTTTTCAGGTTGATCTTTTATTGCTCTTCTTAAAGAGGAAGGAGCTTCTTGAGATGTCTTTTTCTTGGGAGCCATGGAGGTGATAAGAAAAATGCTACGAGAATGAATAAGAGAATAGAGAATTGTGCTTTGAAAAAAGATTTTGATTGCAAATAATGATGTAAGAAAGAAGTGAGATGAATAAGGGGTTTATAAAGAGGAGAAATAGGTTAAAAATAATAAATTTTATGCATAGAAAATAGAAAAATTGTAAGTGACAATTTAGGGATAGGAATCAACAAAAGAGAGTATCAATCCTATTGAAAATACGATTTTTTGCATGTCAGTATGCTCCTCACGAGGGGCTCGTGAAGGGTACTGCCCTTTGACACATGCAATGGTCACGAGCAACTTGTAACAGCTCGTGACAAAAATTTCATAATGACACTTGAACTTTCAAAATAATTGTAATCACACCCCTAAAAATTGACAATTAAGTCTCTATAGACGAATAGACATAGAATTAAATTAAGATTAAATCCACACATATCCAAATCAAATAAAATCAAATATCTCAAATCAATACAAAGATCATGCAAATGGGAAAAATTAATACATTAAATTTTCTAAATTTAAAAGATTACCAACCATTAAGTACCAAAATGAATAGGGAATCATTTTAAACATTCAAATTTAATCAAAGGTGAAATTCAAAATGATTGTATTTATTTTCAATAATTAATTAATTGAAATAAATTCAATAATCAATTACTAAAACAAATAATCATATGAAATTACACAAAAAATGCAAAAAAAAAAAAAATTGTTAAAAAATATATTAAAGCAAATCATGACCAAATTCAAATGCTATATTAATTATCATGATAATTAAGCATTTAAATAAAATTTTAAATTTTAATTTCAAATAATTAACTTTTGAAATAATTTTAAAGAAAATATATGAAATAAATTTACTTATTTTAGATAATTAATTAGTTGAATAAAATTCAATAATTAATTATTAAATAGCAAAGATAAAAAAAATTATAAATTCCAAAAAACAAAATTTTATTAAAATGTAATCATAATAAGGTATCAAAAATGAAAAATATACCAAAAAAATGAAAAGCTTGATATCACACGAATTTTTGTGAAGATAATGAGTTTTTCAAATCATAAAGTCCAATCATCAATCAAGCAATTTATCACAAAATCAAGGCAAGCTACCTCCGTCTATCATACTAAGCTCATACTTGATAAAATTCAATCTTTCTTCACAAAGAGGCTTGGTAAAGATGTCCTCTAATTGATGATTTGTATCAACAAATTCAAGAAAAATATTACCATTTTGCACATGATCACGTAAGAAATGATGTCTAATGTCTATATGCTTAGTTCTAGAATGTTGAATGGGATTTTTACTAAGGTTTATAGCATTTGTATTGTCACACTTGATTGGATTGTGATCAATGTCAATGCCATAGTCCTTAAGTTGTTGCTTTTGCCACAACACTTGTGGGCAACAACAACTAACTGCTATATATTCAACTTCAGCAGTGAACAAGGCAATCGAAACTTGTTTTTTGCTAAACCAAGAAACTAGACATTGTCCTAAAAATTGACAAGTTTTGAATGTGCTCTTTATATCTAGTAAACTATCAAAAAAATCCACATCCGAACTAATCAAGTTAAAGGATGAACTCCTAGGATACTAAAGTCCTAAATGCAAACTTCCACTTAGATATTTGAAAATTATTTTGATTGCATATAAATAAGACTCTCTAGGACTAGATTGAAACCTAGCACAAAAGCATATAGAAAACATAATATCTGGTGTAGTTACAGTTAAATAAAGAAGGGATTCTATCATACCTCTAAATCGCTTTTCATCAAACGGTCTACCATGCTCATCCTTGTTAAGTTTGGTTGTGGTGCTCATTAGAGTTTTGCTTGGTTTAGCTCCATCCATGCCAAACTTTTGGAGAATGTCTCTTGTATACTTGGTTTGATTGATGAAAATTTCATCTTTACATTGCTTGATTTGTAATTCGAGGAAGAACTTAAGATCTCAAATTCTCCTTGCATTAGCTTAGAGAATTCCTTACACAAGCAATGGTTAGTAGCACCAAAAATAATATCATCAACATATATTTGCACAATAAGTAAATCATGCTTGGATTTTTTTATAAAAAGAGTTATGTAAACTTTTCCTTTAGAGAAAACCTCTCTCTAATAAGAAGTTCCTCAATCTTTCATACTAAGCTCTTGGTGCTTATTTCAATCCATACAAAGCTTTTGAAAGTTTAAATGCATGATTAGGAAAATAAAAACTTTCAAAACTTGGAGGTTTTCAACATAAACCTCTTCTCCAATAAAGCCATTTAGAAATGCACTTTTAACATCCATTTGAAAATTTTTTAAATCCATGAATGATGCAAATGCAAGTAGAATTCTAGTAGCTTCTAACCTTGCAATAGGGGCAAAGGTTTCATCATAATCAATGCCTTCTTATTGATTATAACCTTTAGCTACTAGTCTAGCTTTGTTCCTAGTTATGACACATTGTTCATTCATCTTATTTCTAAACACCTATTTGATGCCTATAATTAGGATGATGTTTCGGTCTAGGAACCAAAGTCCAAACTTTATTTCTCTCAAATTGATTTCACTCTTCTAGCATAATAAGGATCCAAAATTCATCACTCAATGCATCATTAATATTTTTAGGTTCAATTTGAGAAATGAAGGTTAAATTAACAATTGACTTAAGTTGAGACCTAGTAGTTACCCATTCCATAGTACCACCAATGATGAGGTCTTGAGGATGTGTTTTTTTGAATTGCCAATCCTTTGGAAGATCATTCTTTAAGATAGGTTGAGGCATCTCCTCATCTTCTTTTCTAGGATCCTTAAGTTCCAAAGGGGCTGTTTAGTTTTAGAAAATATTTTATGTTTTCCTTTTCTAGTTTTCTTTCCTTTTCTTTATTTTTCAGTTTCTATTTTCCAAAATAGAAAACAAAAAATAGAAAATAATGTTTGTTTGTCGCTTTTCATTTTTAAAATTTTAAAATTTTTATAATTTTTATTTTTTAATAACTCTTTAGCTAATATATTAATTATTGTTATTATGATTCATATCATAGTATTTAATATGAATTTTTTTATGTTATAAAAAAAATTTAAATCATGTAAATTAAATAAATTTAGTAAATCAATTTATTTTAAAAATTCAATATGGCCATTATTTATAGTAGAGTTAAATAGGGACTAATTTCAAGGCAAATTGTATTGATGCAAGCACTAGAAATAAACAAAAAAAATTAATCTATGTAGTTGTTATAGAATGGTTCATCCGTGGAATTAAAAAAAAAAAAGAAAAAAAGAAAAAAAACCACTTACCAAAGACTAATTAAGCAATTA
>CATIWM010536550.1:0-28284 GCA_949671775.1 Mallotus repandus | reverse complement strand
GATTGTTCTTAAAATGATCCAAGATGATCTAAATGTTCTCATGGAGGCTCCATTGTATAAGCCTAGCCCCTAACACCTCTCAAGTTTGTTACAATTCAAAAACCTTGAAATCCCTGCATGGTTGTGCAACGGGGT
This sequence comes from Mallotus repandus, assembly GCA_949671775.1. NCBI lineage: Eukaryota > Viridiplantae > Streptophyta > Magnoliopsida > Malpighiales > Euphorbiaceae > Mallotus > Mallotus repandus. Next base: position 28,149 of record CATIWM010536550.1, on the reverse strand, counting down.
GCACATGGCTATGTTGGCTTTCTTGCATTTGGGCATGGTTGAATTTTAAAAAGTTGTTGTAACAGCTTGCATGGTTGTGCGCACCCAGGCACGTGGTTGTCCATAAATAGTCTTTCTAAAACTATGTTGAACCTGCATGGCTATGCAACGGGGTGCACACGGCTGTGTTGGCTTTCTTGCATTTGGGCATGGTTGTGTGCACCTAGGCACATGGCTGCACAAGAACAAATTACCTTTAAAACTCCACTTTTCTTTAAGGTTTTAACTTGTGCTTCCTCCAAATCCTATCTTCGACTTATTCAAATCTTTCAACTTCTTCCCATGCATCCTAAAATCAAAATTTAAATAAATATTAACTAAATAACCTTAAAAATCAACAAAATCTTAACAACTAAGAAAAAAATATGAAAAATAACAAAAAATCACAAAACTAACTAAAAAGGCAACTAATTAGATTCTAATTCAATAAAAAAGAGTGTTCAAAACACAAGGTTTTCTACACTCATCAGTAATCAGATTTGGTAAGCGCAGTAAGTTGAGATCAAGATATATTGGGTCGTATGAGATAGTTGAATGAGTTGGACCGATAGCTTATCGATTAGCTTTGCCACCTAGTTTGGCTGCAATTCACAACATCTTCCACATGTCAATGTTAAAGAGGTACAGAAGTGACCCTTCTCACATATTACAAAAGCAACCAGTAGAATTGAAAGAAAATTTAAGTTATGAAGAGGAACCCGTAGCTATATTAGCCACGGATCAAAAAGTACTATGAAATAAAGTCATCCCTCTAGTTAAGATTTTATGGAGAAATCACTCTCAAGAAGAAACTACATGGGAATGAGAAGAGGATATTAAACAATAGTATCCATAGTTACTACCACTTGATGTAAATTAAGGCTTGTAAGTACTACTGCTTTAATTTCGAGGATTAAATTTTTTTAGTGGGGAAGAATTATCACATCCATACTTGGGATTAATTTTAAATTATGTATGTATAAATTAAAATTAAATACATGAATAATAAATAAATATTTATATATTTAAAATAGTAATGGCAAATAAAAAAAATGGGTTAAAATTTAAAATTTATTTGCAATAAAGTAAATTCTATAAAGGAGTTTATTATAAAATATAATAATAATAATAATAATAATAATAATAATAATAATAATGCTAAAACTTGGGGACCAAGAAAAAAATTAATTAATTAATAAAGGATTAAACTTTAAAAAAAATTAGGAGCACATGTGTCATTTTTATTATGGTTTAAGGTCATAATTATCTTTTTAAGATGTAGTACTTATCTTATGGGAGAATGTCATTTAGTGTTTATCTATTAAGAACAAAAAAATGAGAAATTTGAGAGAGTGGGATGTGGGAACTCAAGCAAGGTGAGTGGATTTTCTTGTCTTCCTTTGTCTTGAGTGAATTCCTTTACCAATTTCACATTGATTCAAGTATAGAATTCTTTTTTTTTCTTATGTGGAAATCCTTCTTGGTCGCTTATTTCCTTGAGTTGTGATTTGGTTCCTTGTAATTTTTGGCTATTAAATTGATCTTGGTTAAGATCGATTGTTTATTATTATTATTATTTTTCTATCTTGAAATCTTGTAAATTTTGAGGAGGAATTTAAGTTTTAATAATAGGTTTGTAGCTAAGTTTTATACAAATTAATAATTAGGAAGAATATTTATAAGATTTACTAATATCATAAAAATAACTTTAACCAATTAGTTGGAGAAGTGATAATGTCTATTTGGATAATCTTTCATGGTTCTTGATAAACAAATCCCAATTGAGCTAAAACTTTGTTAAGAAAGGTGAATGATTAGGATCACCCCAAAAAAAAGGTAAATGATTAGGCAAACTAAGAGTTGTAACAAAAATTAAGTAGTGTCATGAAGGCATAGTAATAATAATAATAATAATAATAATAATAATATATAAATATGAGCTCTCCCTCATGTATAAAATGAGAATCCTGAACCCACTTTAGCCATAACAGTACCTATTCTTTATATGTAAAAAAAGCCCAAGAGATTATTATTCTTTGATACTGATTTTGAAACCCAAAGAGATTCTAGTAGTGATTCATTATGCTAACGCAGCTCATGAACCAAGTTAAAACATATAATTTTAACATTAATAATAATAAATAAATAAATGTAGAATGTGCAATGTACTTATGCATATTTATATTTTAGAAGCATGAGCACATGTAAAATGACAAGGTTGTAATAAGACTGTGCCCGGGGTACGACTGGGTTCTGTAAGATGTCTGACTATGTCTGGGACATAGTAGCTTGTGTGAATTAAAGAGATTAGTCATACTTTTAACTATGGTATTTATGAATTGATGGAAATTTAAGATTTATGTTGGCCAAATTTTGATAACTGTCTTGTGGATAGCGCTTGAGATCCAATATGTTGTTGTGGCGAATCCAAGTGGTATTATTCGTATGCATATAATTATTTGAACCTTCGATGTGTCAAATGCTACCCGCCACATTGATAACAACTTATGATTATGTGTCATGTGTTCTTGTAATTGCAAATTTCTTAACTGTAATGTTATAAATATAAATTCTAAGTATTGTTTTAATGCTCTTGTGCCTAAGTGCCTGCATGCCTATTTACGTGAACTGATAGGCTAAAATGTTATTATAGGAAAATCTTAAATTAAGAAAGTGAAGTTTCAACTAAAGAGTTCACATGATGCATATTAAATTGTTAAGGAAATATAAAGCACATTTAATATAAATTAGAGGAGCAATGCAAATTTATTTGAAATTATGCATAGAATAACTAGTGTTTAATTTTCATTTATGTGCCTACCCTATTGCTCTCATTTTATTGCATTTCTTTCAGTTAAAATTTCTTATTCTCTCTGCTTATTATTGCACTCTGTTCACTCACTAGGTATTTTCTTGTGAAAATACTCACTTCCATTTTGTTTTCTTTCCTTTCAGCCTAGATTGATATTATATAGTTTTTTTTTTTTTTTGCAATGGTTGTTCATTAGGTGGCCATGACTTATGATGTGTATGGAGATGAGACTACTATTGTTTATACTATACACCATGATGTTGATGTTATTCTACCCTGGAGGGCTACTACCAAGCCCATCATAATGGATTTTCACATATTTGTAGAGTCTGAGGAGATCCTAGATGGTCATTGCACCATCATTATAATCACATATGAGTCCATTGTGGGGACTTGGGTTTCTCTGACTTGGACTTAGTCATGACTTGCATTTGATCTTGTTATACCTTTTGGAATCTTGATGTGGAGTGTAACTAAGCATAATTTTGTTATATATAGTGAGCTTCTACAATACACTCCCACGCCTGTAGGCTAGGATAGCTCTAAGAGGGTTACTACTATATTAATTTTACATATGTTGTATATAGTTTTGTGTAACCCTTGTAGTCGTAAGCTTCACTAGCTTTCTAATGACTATGTTATGTATTTAATATATGTTTATATAAATGGTTATCTTCCTTTGCCATCTACTTTTGATATTGTAAGATTTGATTTTTGGTGATATCAATTTAAATTTGCCACTGCAATAGCATATTATACACCCAAACGAATTATGAGTTTACTTTAGAAGTGGTACCTCTCGACATTGAGACTCTAATTAGGTGATTTAGATTAGCAATCACCTAATTAAGGTACTTGTGGAGTGGGGTGTCACAATAATATTGCTCCATTTTGGGTATATACTATTAGCTAAATTGTAACCCATATCATAATCTTTTCTTGTATCACATAATGCGTCAGAGGAGCAATACCTTGTGTAAGATCAGAAATAAAATGATATGCCAAAATTATAGTTGGCAACTGCTCCTAAAATTATAGCTGGTAATCCGCTACAACTTGCATATTGTCTAGCCTATACTGTTGGATAATTTTTCCACTTCCAATGCATACAATCCAAACTACCCAACATTTTAAGAAACCATATTTTTCACCAATTTAGATTAGCCTATCAATATCAGTACTATTAGGTCTTCCTAAATATTGTTGTGGAAAAATCTCTATAACAATACGACAAAACCGATTCATGCTTTTTAATTGTCGTAGACTTACCAATTTTTACATATTCATCCATTGCATCAATAGGTAGGCCATATGCCAACATCCAAAATGCCACTATTATTTTTTTTTAAAGGCAATAACCGAAGTCTACTAAGAGCATCAATTCATTTTTTGAAATATGGGTCATGAATTTCAACTGCCTCAACTATACAAAGAAATAAACATCATGACAATTGATATCATTGGCCAAAAAGATCCTCACCATATCATGGATTATTAGAAAAATAATTGTTTAATAAATTCTTATTTACAGCTTCGCGATCTTACCAAACCATAATATGAACTGGAATCGATCCACCATATTGAGACCTTCATTTGCATAGTTCATTTTAATAATATTCTATCACCATATTATTAGTAGAGGTAAATTGCAACATTTTTTTATACTCTTCGTCTGAAACAATGGGTTTATTCATTATCTCATCATAATCAAAAGATGAACTTGATAAGCTCTAGAATGATGGACCATCAATATCAAAATTTATTTTGGGAAAGGTTTTAAAGTATAACTTTTATATGAAAAGAGATTTTACAAAGAGCTTTTCATAGAGCTTTGGATAAGATTTTCAGATAGTCTTTAAGTTTTAACATTCATAATATATTTGAATTTGTGAACTAAATTCGGGTAGGTTGCTAAATTTTATAATCTCATTCAACGGCTTAGATAATATTGCACACCATCCAACAATTGAAATTAAAAGAAAAAGAGCATCCATGTCCTGAGCTTTGTATTTTTACAAAAGGATAATAAGATGTTGTTAGCTTTTAATTTAACAATATAGATGATCTTGCATACTATCTAAGGGTTGAAATCAAAAGCAAAAGACAGTCCATGTCCTAAGCTTAATATTTTTTTTCAAAAAGATGATAAAATGTTGCCAGCTTTTAATCCAACAGTTTAGATGATCTTGCATCCTATCTAAGGGTTGAAATCAAAAGTAGAAGACAATCCATGTCCTAAGCTTTGTATTTTTTCTAAAAGTTGATAAGATGTTGTCAGCTTTTAATCCAATAGTGTAGATGATTTTGTATACCATCTAAGGGTTAAAATCAAAAGCAGAAGACAATCCATGTCCTGAGCTTTGTTTTTTTTTCTAAAAGCTGAAAAGATGTTATCATCTTTTAATCCAACGGTGTAAATGATCTTGCATACCATATAAGGGTTAAAATCAAAAGCAGAAGACAATCCATGTCCTGAGCTTTGTATTTTTTCAAAAAGATAATAAGATATTGTCAGCTTTTAATCCAACGATTTATATGATCTTCCATACCATCTAAGGTTTAAATCAAAAACAGAAGACAATCCATGTCTTAAGCTTTATATTTTTTCTAAAGGTTGATAAGATGTTGTCAGCTTTTAATCTAACGGTTGAGATGATCTTATGTATCATCCGACAATTGAAAATAAATGCATAAGGGATTCCCTTTCTATAACTAAGTGGCATTACTTTTTAAACAACATATTACAACATCTTCTCTTTTTTTTTCTTGAATCATTTCATTCTTAAACACTTAAACCATTTGAAAATGTCAATTTAATCATTTGGATACACTAATACTAAAGTTGTGCTTTTATGTGAAGTATATGTGAAAATTTCATAAGATCCAAATTATTGGCATTTATCAATCTGGGAATGATTTTGGTCATAGTTAGAAGAAAAAATAATCAAGACAAACAAGAAAGTTGGCATACCAAACACTCATTGCAATGTCGATACCAAACTATTGAGAAAGCTATAAGAAAATTAAGGTTGCATTAGACAAATCAAAAATATGCATCTTAATGGCACTTCAAATGCAGACATTGTAAGTATTTTATTGTAATAATTAATTATATTTTAATCTTGTTAATATTATTTGTAATGTTATCTTAACCATATTAATATTAATTCTTATAAGATTTTTTATTATTAATTGCAGTTAATTTAAGCAAATACATTAATGTTATAAGATGTACATTACAAAAGAGGTTTCAAATTTGATTACGTGTGGCATATAGTTAAAGATTTTGAAAAATTTAAGATTGCAACCGCACTTCAAAGCAAGTTTCTTATAATAGAAGTGTGAATGAATCATCAGGATCAAAAAATCATACTCCACATTTTGCAGTTCTAGCATCTCCTAGACTTTGAGAATTTTCAATCAATTTAGATGCGTCTGATGTAGGTGGTTCTTCAAGCGGATGTATCATTGGTGTAAAAAAAAGCTAAATTGAAGAGAAGAAAGGAGGAACAATTTATGGAAGACAAAATTGAGAGAATTTTGGAAAAAAAATCGACAGCTGATTGATATGTTGAAAAAGGCTAACACGCGGTTGGATAAACAATTGGCCTTATAGGAATTTAGAGAAGAAAATAAAATATTTCTTAAAAATTATAATTTTATTGAAGATCGTCAACTTCATGAATTTATCAAAGCTGAACAAAAGAGGATTGTGAATAAAAGAGCTCAATAACAACAACCGCCACCTCCTACATCTAATGTTTTTGGTGAATTTTCCAATGATATTGGTGGATCTGGTATTAAATTATATTTAATCAAATGTATGATTTCAAGTATTATTAATTTTAATGTTGTTGATGATTGGTTTCTTAAATCGATTGTAAACCTATGATTGTTTAATTTTTACTATCCAAATATTATTTTTAAGTGACAATATTAATATTATTTAAGTAAAAAAATTAAATCAAAGTTATATGCATTTGGTAATAATAGGATAAATATAATATAAATTTGGGCTAAATTGAACAAAGTTATTTAGACTGTATTAAAACTTTATAAACACAGAGGATTGCTATTGAAATTTTAAAAAAAGGAAAAAATTGTCATTGGTGAACAGTGTGCACCATATATATGCTCGCATACAATACATCCAAAGCAAAATGCAGTGCCTTTTGCCTTTGCATTAAAGAGGAATTGCATCCCAATCCACAACATTTTGTAGTGGGTTGGAGATTGTCTTACCATGCTAAAATTAGATAATAAGGATAAAGACCCTAATTAAACCTAAGGCCAATACACCAAATTATTTATTTGAGCTAAATTAATTGTACAAGAATAAGAGAAACCTATATGTTATATATAATAAAAACAATGAATATTATTATGAGAAAATTACATTTTTCTTCCTAAAATTTGATCTGATTTACACTTACCTCCCTCTTATTTAAAAGTCGAACTCTTACCTCTCTGAACTTTTATTTTGTTAACATTTAAGGACTTATGTTAGGGTTATGTCTTTTTTCATTAAATACCATATAAAAAGACTAAAATGCCCTTTTAAACGATAAATAAGTATAATTAACTATAAAACACTAATAATATTTACAAGATATTTTAATTCTTTGTATTTAACAACATTAAATATATATATTTCTCACTTAAGTGGGTATTAAAATATTATCAAAAAAAATCATAACAAAAAAAAAAACGAATCATATGCAATATGGAATATATCATGAGATGATAGGGACATTAAAAAAAATTCTTGTTGGTAGGGAGTTCAAATGGTAGTGCCATCCTCTTTAATTCCACTATTTCAACACTGGAAGAGTTTATCTTCAGGATACTTTCAATCTCAATTTTGCTTGTATCTATTTTATGCAATTGTATGGACAATTTGGTTGAATTAAAATGAGGTATGTTTTGATGGAATTCTGGCATCATCTTATAGAATGCAAAAGCTTATTTTCTTTAGAGTTTCAGCTTGGTGTAGTGCTTTTTTTCCTTCATTTTCTTTGACAACAAATGAGCTATTGCAATCTTCAGATTTTATTAAATATGTGTCTTAATGGAGAAAAAAATATCTCCTAGATGAGTTGTTTGAAGTCAGCTTTGGCCACCACCTCTTATAATAGATTTCTATACTTATGTTAAAAGTCTGCTCTTAGTTCTATCGTTAGCTTGGTCTCAAATGTGTTCTATTGCATTTTGTGGGGTGAAAGGATTGCTTATGCAAGAAATGCAGGTCCTTTCTTTGCTAGATGACCACTTTCTCTTTACAATTATTTCATTGTGTTTTATAGTTTGGCTCTTTGGTTCTTAGTTCAGTTTTTGTTCTTCAATTTTTGTTTTTTTTTCTCTTTGTATTTAGTTTTAGGGAGGGATTTTTTCATCACTTGAGCATTTTCATTCTCAGGTGGTTTTTCCCCTCATTAATTTTGACTAAAATAAAAGATTTTTCTTATAAAAAAAAGGACATACAAAATTATTTTTATTTCATGAATTTGATATTATTTTTTGTGTTTATTGTAATTGATTTAGAGCGTGTTAGTAATAATAGATTTATTACAAATTTGAATTATTTAGATAGTTCTAATGTAAACAATTGCTTTTTTAAATATAATATATAATTGTTAGTATCTTTTAATTCATTTTTCTTTTATTAATGAGGAATGTATATATTTCATGTTAATGTATATATTTATTTATGTTATTAAATATAAATCACTAAATATCTTATGAATATCATTAGTATTTTATAGTTAATTATAGTTTTTATTATTTGGAATGGCATTTTGGTCTTTTTATATGCCACTTAAAAGGATAAATCGTCTTGCCCTAATTGAAGTCCTTAAATGTTAATGGAACAAAAATTAAGGGAGGTAAAAGTTCGATTTTGAAATAAGAGGGTGGTAAATGTAAATTAGGTCAAACCTAAGGGAGGAAAATGTAATTTGCTCTATTATAATTATAAATAATAGTAATATATATAATTATAATTATAATCATAATTGCAATAATAATAACAATAATAATTAAACCAATAAACCAATAAGAAACAAATGGAGAATGTATATGTATTTATATTTATATTTATTTAAGAGCATGTGTGCACATAATAAAAAAAACGGTTGTAGTAAGACCATACCCGAAATATCGTTGGATTCTGTGAGACGTCAAACTATGTTGGGACACAACAGCTCAATTGATTTAAAGAAATATTCGTACTTTAGTATGGTGATATATGAATTAATGGAAGTTGAGATATTATTTGTCAATTTTTATGATAACTGTCTTATGGACGGCACTTGAGATCCATTATCCTTTGGGGCAAATCCAAGTGGTATATATTATTTGTATGCATACAAATGTAATGAACCTTCGATGTGTGGAATGGTACCTGCCACATTGATAGCACTTGAGATTATGAACTAGTATTCTAAAATACTTAATTATATATTTTATTTGAACAATTCTAAACATGCAAAAGCATGAAGTTTAGAATAATGCCCTACTATGTTATTATAAGAATTTGTAAATAAGATGAAACATAATTTTATTTAATTATTATGAGATAGGCCTAAAGCGGTCTTAATAATAGTTAAATGGGTGAATTGCTATTTGCCCCATGTGTTTTAGCCTAATGCACTATTTCATCCCTGACATTTGAAAAAATACTTATCATCCCTAACATTTGCAATAGTTGCCACTCATTAGTCCTCTATCAGGGATGAAATAGTACATGAATTTGCAAATGTCAGGGATGCATTAATATTTATTCAAATGTCAGGGATGAAATAGTGTATTAGGCCAAAACATAGAGGGAAAATAGTAATTTACCCTAGTTAAATTTATTTATGTATAAAATGTGAGTTAAGTGAAAATTATTAAAAAAAATTAATTGTAAAATAATTTATTCTTTTGGTTTTCTCTAATCATTTTTGTTTAATATTCATTTTTATTTATCATACATCCTTTTTCATTTTTCTTATTATTCACATCTTTCGTTTACTCAATCACTCACTGGTATTTTCTTATGAAAATACTCACTCCTTCACTTATTTAATCTTTTTCAGGTTAATTATAGTATATAAGTAGTACTTAATTATAGAATTATAGCATACAACTGGATGACCATGAGTCAAAAGGTTAGGTAAGATGAAACTGAGATTAAGTACACTCTAAGTCATAAGGTGAGTTTAGATTTGGATTGTATGGTTTAGGTAGAGCCTGCATATACCCCGTTTACTTGCATTCTATTCGAGATGATCATGGAGAGCATGTTTGTACTGTTATTCATGTATTTTATGAGACTACTTTGACATTCACATCACTATGGTCCTAATAGAGGATTGAGGTAACTTTCTGATGCTACTTTTTTTTTAGACTTTTGCATATTATTCCCTCCTAATGTATATGTGAGAACTCTCACAGGTTAGGGTTTTATGGGACATATAAGATATTACTCATCCATTTTGACATATATTTGTATATATAAACAAGTTGTATCATGTATCCTTTCTTGACTCTTTTTTACATAAGTTAGTTGATACAAATAGGTTATAATTATTTTCGGATGTAAATTTTTACATATAGTTTTGTGTAACCATGTACTTGTATCTTAAATTTACCCTACTAGTATGTAATTATGATGTATATATTCTATGTTTGTTAACAGTTCTATTATCTTGCCATCTACCCTTATTGTTGTTAAAGATGTCCTTTAGTTGATATCTATTTAAATTTCCACCATAAGTATATTGCACAACCCAAATTGGTTATGCAGCATTATGGTTGTAATTGATGGTACATACATCATGATAAATTATGACAATAAAGGAAAAGTTTTCTAAGTTTATTTTAGAAGTTGTGCCCCTCCACATTGGTACTCTAATTAGGTAATTTGGGATTAGTAATCATCTAATTAAGGTACCGGTGGAGAGAGGTATCACATATCTTAATTAGCTGAACCATCCAATCCATATTTAAAGTCACCTCACGACTTAAAGTGTACTTAATCTCAGTCTCATCTTGCCTAACCTTTTTACTCATGATCATCCAGTTGTATGCCATAACGCTATAGTTAAGTACTATTCATATACTAAGTAATTAACATGAAAAGGATTAAATAAGTGAAAAAATGAGTATTTTCATAAGAAAATACCCAGTGAATGATAAAGTAAATGAAAGATGTGAATAAAAGAAAAATGAAAAAGGATGTACAATCAATAAAAATGAATATCAAACAAAAATGATCAGAAATAACCAAAAGCATAAATTATTTTACGATGAAATTTTTAATAATTTCCACTTAACTCACATTTTATAGATAAATAAGTTTAACTATTATTAAGACCACTTTAGGCTTATCTTATAATAATTAAATAAAATTATGTTTCATCTTATTTACAGATTCTCCTAATAACATAGTAGGGCATTATACCAAACTTCAAAAATTTACACTTTTGCGCATATAGAATTGTTCTAATAAAATATAGGGTAAATTATGATTACCCCCTGAGGTTTGGCCAAACTAACTACTTCGTCCATGCATTTGTAAAAGTCAATTAAATACTCCCTGACATTTGACATCGTGAACTATTTGCCCCCTCCATTAGATTTCTTCGTGTTACACCGTTAAATAGAATTGAAATGACTATTTTGCCCATTATTTAAAAGAAAAAAACTCTTACCTGTTACATAGCTTCCCTCTTTTCCCTAAAATAGTATCTATGTACTGCAAAAGTTCCTCATTGTCTCTATTCGTGTCTCTTTCTCATTTTTTAATCCACGATTGTCTCTTTCTCCTTTTTTAATCAATAACTGACTCACGTTCTCCTAACATTGACAACGTGTATTTGTGCTCCATGAAGTGGTGAAGCCAAGAAAAGGAATGGATTACTCAAAGATAAGAGAAAAGTGTTTACAATTTTTTTTTTTTTGAAAAAGCTAATGCCCAAATTCGTTGGAGCTTGCATGTTACTATAAAAAAAAAAAAAAGGAGTTCAAAGAGATTAGGGTTTTTGTATGTAGTAAAGTTGGGAATGAAACTATAGTTAGGGTTTTTATAATAAGATTAAAGTAGATGACAAAGTGAAAGTTTTTTTTTTCAGTTAAAGTTTATGAAAGAGTACAATCTCAATGTGGAATTTGATGAAGTCGAGAAACAAATTGCTCATGTGGACCCTAATAAATATAGTTTTATTTGCTTAATGGATGATTGTCATGAAATCTTTGAAAGTAAATCTAATTTTATGGATGTGGTTATGGCTAGAGGACAGTATTTAAGAAATGATGACGATGTGATGCTCATGTTTCATAAATATAGAATAAGGCCAGAAATTAGAATTTATATGTATGAGTGTCATATCCTAATAAACATTTTGCGTAATGTTGGTGGGAGTACTAAACAACATGATGAATGCAGTGTTGAAAAAATGGTGGTGAAAAGAGCGGTGCTGAAAAGAAGTCAGGGATAAAAGAGTCTCAAGGTGATAGGAATTCCGCAAATCCTATGGGAATGGCTACTGAAGGTGATGGTAGTGGTGATGGAAGTGATGTCATTAAGTTGATAGCTGGTGGTGAAGATGAAGGTATGGAGGAACATAATGAAGAAACTACATATAAAGAAGTGCTATTTACAGAGGCAGACATTTTTTTAGATGAAAACCTTGAAGAAGAAAATGTACAAGAGCATGAGGAAGAAATTCCACTTGAGCATGAGGAAGAAATTCAACAAGAGCATAAGGGAGCTATTGGACAAGAGTAAGAGGAAGAAATTGTCCATGATCCAGAGATAGTTGCTAGTGAAAAAAATGAGGAAGATTTTATACATCATAGTGATAAACAAGTTGGCCCTGATATTCCTGAAGTTTAAGGGCCATTTGAAGAATGCAACATCCCTGCTCCTAATTCAGTTGAAGAGGAAATGCCTATAAGAGATCCAGCCTGTTCAAGTGATCTAATGGATAGAGAACACAATTTAGAGACAACTGCATAGAATGTTAGAGGCAAGGGAAAAAGGCAGGGGCACAGGTTCTGGTAGCACTTGTAGCCAGCAAAATGTAATGCGAAAAGTTGCACGAAGGTTACAGAGGAGGGATGAGTCTACTATAGGATGTGGTGAGAGTAGTTGTTATCAGTTTAGTGATGATGGCTACCACTTTTCTAATAGTGATGATCCGGATTGGATGGCCAATGCTCATCCTGAGATGTCTGAAAGTAGTGAGACGACTGATGACGATGATGAATAAAATGGTGAGCGCATAATAATAAAGTAAATAATAGTGAAGACTTGTCAAATGCTAGTTTAGATAAAGAAGAAGCTGATGAATTAAATGATGCTGATAAAGAGGATGAGGCTGATCAAGTTTAGAATAATAGGGGAAAAGAGTTCGAAATAGGAGAAATTTATATCCCTTCAAGGGGATAGGTGCTACACCTTTTACACCAACAGATGATGGTGAAATTGTGTTTGAAAAGGGACATGTGTTCGATGATGTCTACCATTATAGAAGGGTTCTGAGAGATTATACAGTAAAAGGAGGTTTCATTTTAGATTAGAAGAAGAATGACTTTGACAGAATTACAGTTTTATGCAATGGTGAAGGATATGTTTGGAGATTGCATGCATCATGTTTGAGTGACAAGACTACATTTATGGTGAAGACAATTAGTGGTGAGAATACATGCATTAGACTAGTTGAAAATAAAAATCGTAATGCAAACACAAGATGGATTTCAGACAAGTTGAAGGAGTTATTAGCAGCTGACCCAACAATTAGCTATGAATTAATGGAGAAAGAAATGAAAGAAAAATGGGGCATTGAACCACTAAGATGGAAATTATATAGAGCTAAATTATTGGCTAACGAGGGCAATAATGGATCCCACACTGATTCATTCAAGGTCTTGAAGAAGTATATGGAAAACCTTATATAAATAAATCCTAGAACAGTTGTGAAATTTAAACATTTTCAGAGGCATAATTAAGATGAAATTCCAACGTTCAAAAGGGTTTTTGTATGTTTCGAAGCTATGAAAAAAGGTTTCTTAGAAGGGTGTCAGTCTTTCATTAGCCTTGATGGTTGTTATTTAAAAGGTCCTTTTGGGGGTGTTGCTCTTAGTGCAGGGGCACTTAATGGAAATAAAGGTGTTCTACCCCTTGCTTTAGTTATATTTGAAAGAGAATGCAAAGACTCTTAGTTATTCTTCCTTGATTTCTTGAAAGGATGCATAGGTGGTGAAGACAAAAGGAGACATTACACCTTTATGTTTGATAGACAAAAGGTAATTATTAAGTGTATAATTCAGCAAATTTTTGAACTTGTGATTTGCATTACATTAATTTTAGTTCAATGTTCATTTACAGGGTTTGATTGATGCAATTCAGGTGGTCTTTCCTACAACATACCACAGGTTTTATTATTGCCACATTTTTATAAACTTCTGTAGAAAATTTGCAAGTTTGAGTTTGAGGAATAATTTTTGGTTGCTGCTAGAAGCACTTTTGGTTATGATTTCTAAACACAAATGAAGGAAATGAAAAGCATTAGTAGAGGTAAACCCTTTAATTATTTAGTTAAAATACCACTTACGAGTTGGGCTAGGCATGAATTCTCTACAACATCAAAGAGTGAACATTACACCAATAACATAATAAAGTCTTTCAATAACTGGTTAGGAAAATTTTGAGGGATGCCTATAGTTCAAATCTTTGATATATTTAGACAAAAATGCATGATTAGGTTACATAAGAGATATGCAAGAGCATGTTCTTGGGAGGGAAAACTAACACCTTAAGCAAAGATAACCTTAAATAAGGTTATTAATGCAAGTACAGCATGCAAATTGATACCAGATAGAAATGATGAGTATGAGGTAACCAATGGAAAAGTGAGGTATGTTGTTCATCTCAAAGATGGAAATGTAGTTGTAAATGGTAGGAGATATTGGGAATCCCTTGTAAGCATGCAGCAATCAATATTGGCTATAAAAGAGATAATCTTGAGGAGTATGTAGATGAAGTTCACTATATTCAGAGGTACCTTAAAGCATATAGTGGTGTTATAAATCCATTACCCTAAATGGACTTGAAAACCGAGGACACATTATTACATATGTACCCTACCCCATTGAAAAGGTTACCAGGCAGGCCAAGACTGAATAGAACACGCCAAAAACATGAAGTTGGACCCTTAATTGAAAGGAAAAGATCATGCACTATGAGATGTAAGAATTGTGGCCAACTAGGTCACAACAAAAGAGGTTGCCAAAAAGCTTCACTTGATTCGAGGGTTTGTATTTTCTTCTTGAATTAGGCTATTTTTTTTTTAGTTTTTAATTAGAGATAACTTATTATTTCAATTTCATATGCAAGCTCCTTAATCTTCATGCAATACAAGAAGTCAGGCCACTTCAAGGAAAAGAACTTCAATACTGACCTCTTATGGCCAAGGAGGCTCTACTTTTACTGGCAATCGTAGTAGACGGAGGACAAATTTGGGGACACAATGACTTTGACAATTAGTTCAAAACTTTTTTGGATAATGATGATTTTATTTTATGGTTGCTAAACTTTAAGCAAATTGTTAGCCAATTTTTGTTTCACAATAGTGAACGTATTATGTGGGAGTTGATGTATTTGACAAGCTGTGATATTGTTTTAAGTTGTACTTTGGCATTGTAGTGAACAAGTTCTTGTAGCATATAATGCTCAAGTACAACTTTGTAGCAAACTTTTTTATGTTGGAAATGAAAGTTGTCACTTATCAGAGCTATCAAATTTTTAAAAAAAATATTATTGTCATGATTATATTGTCTTTTTCCTTTTATTTTAGTAAGAGTTGTCATTTTTATTCTGAAGTTTATTGTTAACTGTTATATAGGTCCAAATTGTATTGTCATTTTCCTTTTACTTTTGCAGACTTGGAAACTTTTTTTGAAGTGAAAGTGATATTACTTAGAAGAGCCAAACTGTAGCATTTAATTGAAAAGGCAAGCATACATGCATTTACAGTACTGATTAAAGCAACAACCATTTACTTCACTACCTACCTACATACAACCACTGCAATTGACATTTAAGAAGAAGCTTCATACCATCCCATAATTAACAACAACAAAAAAAACCTCTTTAAAAGGGATGCCAACAAAAAAGCTTCTTCTCCCTCAAAATACCGTCACCACTTAATAATGCATCCCTACTTCCTACTAAGAAAAACCAAAACAAAACCACACAATATGATTAATAACATCACACAGCCTGCAAGTAAACGTTTCACATAACCAAGCCCACCTTCCAAATCTTCAGATTTCCCAAATAGCCTTTGATTTTCAAGCTCCACATTTAGGATATCATCTTTAATCTCATACAGGAGAGCATTTGTGTTGTTGTGGGCTAGACTGTTCCTCTAATGAAGAAAAGGATTGATTGCTCCTCCATTTTGGTTATGTGGAAATGTCACTACTAGCCAACACCAATCAAGGAATCCAGTGCATTTTTTGGACATGCAATAGTAGTACAAACGGTTCTTGTTTTGATCATTTTTGCAAATCTTTATACCAACCATACTTCCACAATCGCAGTTAACATTCAAGTATCGTCCTTCCCAATTATTTTATGATGTTGCACTTGAATTCGACATTGTAGTGCCTAGCAAATCAAAACCCTAACTCTATTTCAACTTCTTAGAAAGAAATGAAAAACAACAAAGATGAGGATGAGAAAGGTTAAATTTTTGTAATTGAAATGAATCTATTTTATATTCAATTAGAAAAGGGCATTTTTGGATTTTATAAAATACTTTATATCTCTACCCCACTTTAAAACATAAATTTAACAGTGTAACATGAAGAAATCTAACAGAGGGGGCAAATAGTTTACGGTGTCAAATGTCAGGGGGTATTTAATTGACTTTTACAAATGCATTGACGAAATAATTAGTTTGGCCAAAACTCAGGGGGTAATCGTAATTTACCCTAAAATATAATTAAGTGTTCAGAGTACTAGTTCATAATCTAAAGTGCATAATCATAGGAGCACATATGTACAAATTCACAAGTTGCTATCGATGTGGCGGGTACCATTTGGCACATCAAAAGTTCGTTACATTTATATGCATAAAAATAATACCACTTGGATTCACCCCATCGACATAATGAATCTCAACTGATGTCCACAAGACAGTTATCATAACAATTGACCAATAATATCTCAACTTCCATCAATTCATATACCAGCGTACTAAAGTACGAATATTTCTTTAAATCATGCAAACTGATGTATCTTGGACACAGTTTGATATCTCACAAAATCTAGTCATATCACAAGCGCGACCTTACTACAACCTTTTTTTATTATGTCTACACGTACTCTTAAATAAGTATATGTATAAATATATACATATTCTTCATTTATTTCTTAATAATAAAATTGTTATTATTATTATTATTATTATTATATTCATTGTTTATATTATCTATAACATAAAAGTTTTTTTATTGTTGTATAATTAATTTAGCTCAAACAAATAATTTGGTGTGTAGGCCTTAGATTTAATTGGGGTCTGTATCTTTATTATTTAATTTCAGCATGGTAATAGAAGAGGTGCAATGGACATTTATTACAAATTTTGTCGACTCAAACTATCATTTTATTGATGTACACTCCTCAATATTCAGAGATTTAGCTTTCTTTTGTTTTGTTTTATATATATAGGATTGGTCTTTCCATGACAGATTTACTTGACACTTGTTAATAAATTAAACTTAGTCTTATAACAATTTTGCTAATAGCTAAATAGACATTATTATTTTCAATTCAACATAAAGGTATCCTGGTAACACAGGGACATAAACAACAGTAATATTAAGAACTGAAATTTGAATGAAGAACAAGAAAACCACAACAACCAGCAAATGAAAGAATATGATGGAGTAGAATCAAGAAGAAAAAACAATGAAGGTCGAAGTCATCTGGAATCACTCACCCAATTGCCAATCGCCCTTGTATCCTCCCTCCGTCCTTTTTTTTTTTTTTTTTGGCATAAAAATGAAAGTAGACAGGAGGGTCTGGAGAAAGGTTATTTCCCCTCCAAACGAGCTGAGTCACATCCCCTAATGCACAAGTAATTGACATTTCACTCTTTGCTTCACTTCTTCCTCCTCAACCCCCAATTTTCTTTTTGTGACAATTTAGTCCTAACCTATTTCTAATTTTCTAACACATGTACATATTTATATGTGCATATATTTATCCTAATTTATCATTATTTATTTATTATTACTATTATTATTTTGTACTTACATTTAGTCTAATTTATTTATTAATTTCAAATTTAATATTTTCTAAACACAAACGTGACAAATCTATATATATGTATATATATGCAGTCCGTGATTCATTGATAAAATAAATATACTTTGATTATCTATCAAACAATAATGCGGAATTATTAATATGGTATTTGAAGTAGATACCCAAGTTATTGTATATACAAAATATTAATTAAATAATATTTTATAAAAATCATTAAAAAAATTTCATTTTAAAATTGCCTATAATTTATTTAATATAATTAATATCTGCAAAAGAAAGTTCTCCTGTGCTTCCAGTCATGAATTGCGGAAATATGATAATCTCCTCTATTATTATTATTATTATTATTATTATTATTATTATTATTATTATTATATAGATGCTAGGCTTTTAGAATTCATCCAACATTAACAATGCAATTGACTGACTTAATTCAATCCAAGACAATATAATTATAAAATTAACTTCTGTTACATAAGATAACGTATTTTCTTAATTAGTTAA
The DNA here is from genome assembly GCA_949671775.1 of Mallotus repandus. Classification (NCBI taxonomy): domain Eukaryota; kingdom Viridiplantae; phylum Streptophyta; class Magnoliopsida; order Malpighiales; family Euphorbiaceae; genus Mallotus; species Mallotus repandus. The sequence continues at coordinate 9,496 of CATIWM010536550.1, read as the reverse complement.
CAATCTAAAGATTTGAGATCTACGATAGGCAAGATCTAATGGCTTTAATCAAACAATATGAGACCTTAATTAAGCATGGACTAGTTGCATAAATTGCATAAGATTATTGTAAGCGAAACCTTTTAAGAAGAAAAAATGAACATTAAACACACAAAACCCCTTCCTATTAGGGCAAATTATTATTATTATTATTATTATTATTATTATTATTATTATTATATGCAAAAAATCTATTAAAGCCCCCATGAGTCGCCAAGTAGCCTGCCAAGTGTAGAAGCATTTCACAAACTTTGTTATTAATGACTTATGAATCTTGAAAATATGTGTGACAACGTAACACATAGAAATATAGAGCAATTGAGAGATTGCATATTATTTTCTTATTAATGAGTGTTTACAAAGTATGTGTTACGACTTACATCCCTCTAACAACAACGTCCTCTCATTATTTTTTTTTTCTTTGTACAAGAAATGAACTACGTACAATTCACCAACAACGTCTAATCTTTTTTATTTGTCTTTCTACATTTGTGCTATATACTATTCACATTTCTCTTCACAGAAAGGAAGATTGTTGCACCAATCCATTCCAAGAAATGAACCAATTAATTTCCCTCGCAGAGAAAAAAAAAAACTGAACTAAGAACGTATACAAGAATCTCTGCAACAACAAAGAAAGAAAGAAAGGAAATAGTATGTGTAGAAAGGAACCATAAAGCTGGAAAAGAAAAGGTTTGAGAGAGCTGAGGAACTTTGCAAAAGAATGTATGCCCAAAATTTCCTAGGACATTATATATGGCTTTTTGGGTAGCTTTATAAGAAAGAGAGGATTATTCAACTTGGTAATCAAGAAAAGGAAATGAAGAAATATTGTCCATCAAACCCTCTAAATCCCATTCTCCCATTCTTAAGTTTTCTCCTTGCCAATGATTTTCAAGCCCAAGCATGTCCTCTACTTTAAAGCCCTGATGAATTACATCAGTGTTATTGAAGCAAGTGTTATTATTATGAGTGGTATTATTGAAGTGGTGGTGGTGGTGGTTGTTGTTGTTGTTGTGGTTGATATTGCTTTTCACGTTAATAATGCTGTGATTAGTTACAGCATTATTATTATTATTATTGATGTTGTTACTAGTACTCTTCTTCTCTTCAATACTTCTACTACTCTCCAATGGTGGGAGACAGAGGTCCCCTTCCAACCCAATTTTGTTTTGACTCTCCAAAATCCCATAATCACCATAAATCCCATCTCCCATTATACCAACCTGTGTTAAGCATGCAGGCACGTCAAAAATCCCAGCTGCACCGGCCGCATCGTAACGGGTATTATTAAGCATAGAGAACGGATCAAATTGGTTAGTGCCGCCAGCAACCATTGCTTGAAAGGATGCTGAAGATGAGGAAGATGAATCCATGCACATAGTCATTAGGCTGTCATGATCATGCATGGGCAGAATATTTGCTATGACATCTCTAGGCTCTGAAGAATCGCTGTCGTTTGGTGAAGTTATGGAAGGATTGTTATTATTATTGCCATTATTCATCTTCAATCTTTTCTTTAATGTAGAATTCCAAAAGTTCTTTATTTCATTGTCTGTCCTTCCAGGAAGACGAGCCGCAATTTGAGACCACCTGAAATAATATAACTATTAATTATAATATTAAGTTATAGTACAGACATATAATGAGGCATAAAATCAGCTAGAAATGTACATTTATGGGAGCTTCTCTACAAGTTTTCAAATGCATGCATGGCTTTGCATGGCTGCTTAAGGTATAGAATAATGAAGAGGAAGAATGTTATACCTACTTTTTTCTTTCTCATCTCATCACTAGCCATTCTTCCCAGCCCTAAATATGTCTACAAGTCTTTTAACATTAACTTTGTTGAAGATAGAAATAAGCTTTGGTGTGCTATCGCTAGTGATAAAAGAGGAAAAAAAATGACAACAACAACAGCAACAGTTTTAACTTTAGATTGAATGATTTTTTGATAGCTTTTATATAAAAAAGAAGTATATATATATAGAGCCAGAGCTTCTTTGATCGAAAGGTGCAAAGGCACTGAAGGTTGAGCAACTAAATCTAAAAAACTCTTTTTATGGCACTAAATGATTCTTGGATCAATTTCTGATCACCACAAGGGCTCTTTGAAGTTTTTTTAAATAATAATAATAATGAACCATATCTTACTAATTTAATGTCAAACCCAAGATATTCAGTGAGGGTATGTTAGTGATAATATAAGCATTCATGTAATTACCTCACCCAACAGCTTAACCGATAGTTATAAATATTATGAGTTTGAAGTTTCAACCTAAATGGATTTGAGAAAGTTTATTTTTTTAAAAAAGAAAAAAGAAAAGAAAAGAAAATCAGAACAACATTGACAGAGAATTTGCATAAAGAAATAAACATAAAAATGCCTAACCCCGTGATTAGGATGGATGGTTTACCATTCTACCACGGGTCAAGATATTAGTGAAGGTCATGGGTTTAATCCCTCACTTCTCTCATGATCTCCCTTCAAAAGTCCTAATATAAGAATAATGTTCAAAAAATTAGACATAAAAATGTCTTGGACTATTTTTTTCTTGATTTTCCATTCTCTGTTGAGTAAAAAAATCCAGTGAAACGCGCTTGATAAAACTTTTCATTCAAAAATATATAAAATCTTTTAGTACATTCTAAAAAATCTTGAAGTAAAACTTTTCATTCAGAATTATGTAAAAACCATGTCCATGTATAACACAATTGTATCTAGTTACATCTCAATTATAGTGCAATTTATAAAAGAAAAACAAAACAAAGAAAAAATGTCATGAAAATGGAAAAAGTTGTATAATGTATAAATTGAAATGTAGACTAGAATAAAACAAAAAGACAACAGGCTGTTTTTCCAAGGTTTGAATGACAATTTTGTGTTTTGCAAAAAAACAAAAAGGTAGAAATCTAGAAGGGCTGTACTGGGTCAAGATGAAACTGTTCATGTTCGTAAAAATTATATTCAATTGAAAGGTATACAATAATCTTTTCACAAAAAAAAAAGAAAAAAGTGTTAAGCTTTCTGAGTATTAATTTTCTGGGATCTTCATTGTTTAAACAATGTCCAAATCTTTCTTATAAAACAAAACCAAGAAGAAAAGCAAATGAATCAATCATTGTTCAACAATGTGGTCCATGCACTTGAGAATGTACTCAAATCCAAAAAAAAAAGGAGAGGAAAGGTTATAGCCGGAAAATAAGCATTTTCTTGATCAATTATTGTTCAACCATTTGGTCCATGCACACAAAAATGTAATCAAATCCAACAAAAGGTTATAGCTTGAAAGTAATCATTTACTGGAGGCTAAATAGGCTTCTCTACTTATATATGTATATAAATAGACCTGAACAATCTTAAGATGCTACAAAACTTAGAAACAGAAGGCAGAATAATGCACATTGTGAGATTTGGTTAAGTAATCAGTAGAGAAGAGAAGCGAAAAGCTAGCTAAATTTTGATATTCCAAGAAAATTCAAGTCATGTTGATTTGTTTGTGCTCATTCAAATCCAAGAAATTAAAATGGCTAAAGTACAAATTACAGTCTCATATATTCTCTTGCATATATATTACTTTATTTTAAATGATCATTAACCCAAAGAGAGATTATAGAGAAAGGACCTGTTGCCAAGAATAGAGTGCAAATGGATGATAAGCTCCTCTTCTTGAGGGGAAAAAGCACCTCTCTTGAGGTCAGGTCTTAAATAATTAATCCAACGAAGACGACAGCTCTTGCCACATCTTTGCAAACCAGCATTTCTAGCAATATCACTCCAACATCCTTGACCATTTGTTAACATGTACTTGATGAGCTTCTCATCTTCTTCTGGTGACCATAAACCCTTTCTGAGCTTAGCTTTGACATTACCGTTATTATTCAGTACTCTATCTTTCCCCATTAGATCCGGCTTTCTCATTTTTTGTTTAGACAGTTTGGATTGATGGTGGGTGTTGGGATCTATAGTGAGAAGCCTTTTCTTCTGTTTGTACTTGTTGGATCGATGGAGATCGATAAGAGAAAGCTATATATCTAAAAAGATATACATGCTTGCATAATAAATTTGAAAAGGGTGTGTGTGTGAGAGAGAGAGAGAGAAATAAAAAAAATAAAAAGAAAAAAAAATGAGGAGGCTTCATGAGGTGGTAAGAGTGATGATGATGGTGATGGTTGTGGGGTTTGCTTAGAATATGAAAATAGAGAGAGCAAAGAGGAATGTTTGTGTTTGTTGTTGGTTGATGGGTAGAGTGGAAAACGGATTGGAGGGGGACCTCCTTTGAGAGAAAGAGAATTGGTCTTCTTGTCTTTGACTCTATCGTGTCTTTTTCGATGCATTTTTCTTCACTCATAAGGTAATCATCATGTGTATGTGAGACACAAATAATTTTGCTTCCACTTCACATAAATCATAATGCCTCTTTTTTGTTTTTGCTCCTCTCCATTTCTATATAGCTAGCTAGGTTCTATGTTATATGGTTTATTATGCTTCAGAAACACATGTGGCTTGAGAAAGAAAGAAAGTGCAATAAGTACTTTTAGTACATTCTGTAGGGGCTAAAAAAGTTGCATATATATTTTGTTGTATGCTGGTTTGTTAGTACTTTTGTTTAAGATGACTACCTTGAATATCATTCAAGTATGTCTCTTACTGTGGACTAACAACCTATAGCTAGCATGCTTTACAAGCAAATTAATTAACACCCCACTCTTTTTTCCTACTAAGAAAAGGGTAACAGAAATCAAATCTGAAAATTTTTTGCAATACCCTTTACTCATTTTTACCAAATCTTTATCTTTAATGTACTCACCATCTCTGGATGCATAAAATGAAGGTAAAATGAGATTGCACCAAGTGGAAAGATTTAATCATGTGACTGATTGAATATTGGTCAGTTTCCAGAGACCAAAAATCCTTAGTAGCTGCACAATTCATGTTAAAACTAGTAGCAGCAGTTAAATTAAATGCCAAAAGATTATATAGATTGGCATGACCATAAATACATATTGTATTGTACATATATAATTTCAAAGGTTTTTTTGTAGGACCTCTACTTGTCTTCTAAGGCTATGTAAAACATTGAATAATCAATTATCCAGAAACATTGAATAATCAATTTCCTATCTGTCAATTCTCTCTGAAAAATGCCCAGAAATATTTTTTTGAATCTTGTACATGCAGATACAGAACATTTCTTGTTTCTTTTTTCGGCTTTTGCTTTCAGTTTATCGCAAAACAAATCCCAACATCATTGTTTCTTAATAAAACCCCATGCTATTCTTGAGTCAATTTATTATTCTTTTAAAATTTTCATTCGTGAATCCTAAACATCTGAAACAACAAAGTACCAAAATGCATCATTTTTTAGTTTTGCAGCTCAGTTGCTATATCTGCACATAATTAACTTATGGGTATAAATGACGGATATTTTGGTATAATTATCTTCGGTATCTGGTAGCTACAAGACATTAATAATATGAATTCAGTCGATAGATCATTAATAATATTTCTTTATACATAGTAAGAGAATTCAAATTCCTTACTATTTAACCAATATGTTAGGGGAAACCATGGATTTTATGTATTTCAGGACTCCAGATATTGTTCTTTATTGTCCTTATTATAGTTGATAAACTTTTGTCAGTATTCAATAAATTTATAAAACAAATGATTTAGACACATGTATTTATTATATACATATTAAAGAAGTAGTACTTTAAGACCCTGGCGGCAGGTTCAGAATTCTGGTAAAAGAGTAATCAACAAGTTCACTACAAGATAATTAAGGCAATAAACAAGTACAAATCAAGAATTACATGTAGCCATCTCAAGTTAAAACCAAATCCAAGGCCTTTCATTTTCTAAATGATCTGTCATAGTTATCTTCCAATATTGCAAATCCTTTTCTTCACCTAACCTCCCCAAAATTCCCTACATGCCAACAATTTAAATTTCTCCAATATTTTTTCATTCATGTACCATATAAAATACTATATATCAGGATTCATCAATTTCAAGTCATTGTCCAATCCAAATGAGTATTACAATGTATGGTCATGGTCAATTGTTGAAAAATACAAAAGGGTAATACAGTTGTTCAAAGTTGATCCATTGTTTTGACAGGAACATGAAGCAGATTTCCAGGAAAAAAAAGAAGTTAAGAGTGGAAAACTCTCAAGTTACTCAAAATGGTTAAAAGAATGTATATATTTATATATATGTATGTATGTATTTATATGTATCTAACAGCTGTCTTTGAAAAATCTGTCTTATGAGGCTGTTCAAAGCAACATGTATGGTCTACTTTGTTAAGAAGACAAGAAAGACCACGTAGCATAGCTATAGTTGTTAAACTCAGTGCCCAAAAATGCACATCTTTGTCTGTCTTGATATGAAATATATACACATATTCATATATTCTTTTAATCAAATTATGACTTGAAAAGCAAAAAAGAACTCATGAGAACCATGCAAGGAAATTTTACAAGGAACATGCCAATTCCTAAATTTACTCCTATTTCAACTTTTGCTGGCTAGATGTATGTGTGGAACATAATCATCATATATATATCCAAAAATAGGGAGGAAAAAAGCAAAAGGTGTAAAAAGAGAAGGTGAAAAAAGGGTTCTTGCTTTTCTGAAGAATCAATACCAATTTTGATGCATCACGAAATGGCAATGGGGTCGATCTAGGCAGATTTTACTTTTGTTGCTGGTTTTGCCTTGTTAAGAAATGGAGGCTGGATTTATCATGAAAAAGAATATATGAAAGTGGACAGCTGAAATCATGAAGCCAACTTCTTCGTTTTGTTTTATATATAATTTCTTTATCCTATGTTATGTACTTTGTATACCTTTGCTTTTCTGCATAAGTTGTGATTTAATTTGTTAAAAAAATGAAATTTTAGTTCATTTTGTATTTAAATATTTATAATCTATAAATATATAGATTCAAAAGGTTTTAAAAATATTTAAAATTTATATCATTTAACATTCCTATAAGAAAATATTGAGTTAAAATTAAAGTATACGAATTTTGATTTCATAAAATTATTCAATTAGTTTACAGTTTTTATTTTATTAGAATTATTTAATTAATTTATTTATTTGATTTAAATTATTTTATTTTTTATTTTAAAATAATTAAATATAACACATTTTAATTTGTAATCGCACATCACACTGCATTGCATAAATTTTAATATATTTAAAAATAATTAGATAAAATATTTTTAAATTTATAATCATGCATTGCTTTACTGTCAATATATTCAAATTATTTTATTTTGTTTACATTCTAAAATAATTAAATAAAATTTATATTAATTTAAAGTCGTGCAAAAATTCTAGTTTAAGTTATCCAATAAGTAATTTAGTAGTTCCCATTATATTGTTATTAATTGGATAAGTAATTAAGAATTCATATTTTACAATGCAAAAACTTAGAGGTTAGTTTGTTTCATTAAAAAAAATAATGGTAAAAATTAGAATTAAAATAAGTTTCATTAAAAAAATAATGGTAAAAATTAGAATTAAAATAAGTGATTTTGATTTTTAATATTTAGTTAAGTAAAATCTATATTAGAATGGGAATATGATTAATGAGAATCACTTATTCCTCTTATCCTCCATAAGGAACGAAATTTCATTGTTATGGGAATTAAATCAAACTAATTATAAATTTATTAAACATTTAAATATTTTCATATTTTCGTAAAATTTATAAAATAAAATATTTTTTGAAAATAGTGAAATAAAGTATATAAATTTATAAAAATAATGATTAAAAATGATTTTTATAATATTTTTAAAAATTATAGTAATATTTTACTAAATATTAATGGATAAATTTTAAAATAATTATTTATAATAATCATAATGCTAATTTTTATAATAATTTTCATATATAAATAGTATTTCTAATTCAGATTCAGCAATAAACTAAACAATTTGTTTAGTTTACTACAGAATTCCCTTCATACAAAACATTTTTAGCATAGAAAACAATTTTTCATTCCATTTTTAATTCTCTTCATTCCAATTTTGGTTCCTTTTTTAATTCTGAAATATGAACCAAACAACCCTTAGTAATGTGATTTAAAATTTAATTGATAAATTTTTTTGCATGATAAAATATTTTTAATAAGTAATTAGTGGTTGGAATTATTTTGTATTTAAATATTTTTAATTTTATTAGATGAGTAATAGTTCATATTTCGTGGAGCAAAAACTTATAGGGATGTATTCAATTAGAATTTTAAAAGATTTTAATTGATTTCAAAAGTTGGATGATATTCAATTAGAACTTTTTTAAACTTCAAAAAAGTAAGGTGGTATCCAATTGAGATTTCTAATAACTTAAAAAAATCCTTAAACGTTAGAAGGTATTCAATTATAATTTTAATAGAGCCTATAAAAGTAAGATGATATTCGAAAAGTCATTAACTTTTATAGACATTAGACTTTTATGTACTTTTATAGACTTTTTATGTAATGTTATACATAAATATTTTCTTTCCCTCACTCTCAAAATTTCAACGAACTTTAAATGACTTTTTATAGGTTGATATAAATAAAAAATTGAAAAAATTATCTTTCACCCTTCCTCAAGACTTTAAATGACTTATTGTTATTTCAATTTATTTTTATTTTTTATATATTTTTTATTTTTTATCATGTTTTTTTGTTATATATATGTTAGGTAAATATTTTTTGGTGGATTGTAGATTTCTAAATCGATTTCAGTTTTTAGCTTCATTTCGAGGTGTTTGCTATCATTTTCAAGATTTTTACAGTCAATGTCGTCATCCTGAAACAACTCTTTGACATGTTTTTTTAAATTGAAATTAATAAAATAAATATCTTAGATAGTTTTAAAAAATTAATTGAAGACAAATATTAAAAGTTTTATTTTTATTATATGATAAAAATTAATTTGTTAGATCAAAATATGTATAATAAAATCAATAAAAGTTGTCCAATGTCAATAAAAGTTATAAAAAGTTTTTCCAAATAAAGTCTATAAAAGTCATTAACAAATTCATAAACTCTATAAAAGTCTTCAAAATAAAGTTTATAAAAGTCATTAAAAAATCTATAAACTTTACAAAAGTTATTCACTTAGAAAAGTCTATAAATGTCTGGAAAAGTCATGATTTTATTAGATGAGTAATAATTCATATTTCATGGAGCAAAAACTTAGACTCCATTTGATTGGTAAAAAAAATAAGGGTAAAAATTATAATAGGAATGGAGAGAATGTAATTCCCTCATTAGTGGAAATCTTCCCCTTACATTTTTAAGGAATGAATTTTCATTCACTTGAAAATCAAGTCAAACCAACTACAAATTGTTTAAAATTTTAAATATTGACATATTTTATTTAAAATTTAATAAAATATATAAATTAAAAAAGTAATTATCAAAATGTTTGAATAAAGAATATTCATTAAAAAA
>CATIWM010536528.1:0-11780 GCA_949671775.1 Mallotus repandus | reverse complement strand
ATATATAGAAAGAAGTGATTTAAAGATTTCTGTGACTTACATATCCAACAAGATTCAGAGAGTTGTCACTATAAAAACCATTATTCTTCTTGACACTCAAGATCTCTAGTAATAAACCCCAAAGCTTAAGACATCTGATTTAATAGAAAATATACCTTCCAAAGCATACTCAGGAGACATGTAGCCACTGCAGCCAGTTATTGAATTAAATTAGAAAAAACAAATTGATTGATATATATGGATTAATTACTAGAAATAAAGTTTGGCTAACACTTTAGCCTCTATTTCTAGAAAACTTAGTAAATTTAGTCCTAGAGGTTTATTAGCTTCAGCCCTTAATTTTACCATTTTATCATGCATGAATTTTTATTAGGGGCCAAAATGATTTATTATAGTTTAATCTTCGCATTTTAATTCTGAAAACTATAAAATATATCACATTTTATTTCAAAAAATAAAACAATTTAATCCATCAAATCGTACATTTTTCACGGACAATTTTTAATGCTAAATTTGCGAATACTAAAATTGTAGGGACTTAATGATGAATTTTTTTAATTATTAACCTTAAAATTTTTATATAATTATTATGGCAATATAGTCTTATAGTTACCTAGTATTCCTAACATTACTATTACTATAAGATTGTTGATGAATATATATATATATATACTTACTAAGTTCCAACTATCTTGTTGGTTGCTTATGTTGCTTTCCCACAAACATTAGTTCTTGCAATTCCAAAATCTGATATCTTAGGATTCATGTCTTTATCCAACAAAATATTGCTAGCCTTGAGATCTCTGTGAATGATTTGTAATCTTGAATGTTGATGCAAGTAAAGAAGTCCTTGAGCAATCCCTTCGATGATGCCAATGCGAGTTCCCTAATCAATTCACTTGTGTTCAGTTGGACCTATAGTCTCAGGTTGTGATATCATTATGGTTAACTTCAACAAAATAGAAATATCAAGTGCAGGGAAGTTCTTGTATATGCTCCAAATGTATTAAATGTACAACACCAAGAGTATAAGTTATCCATCATATCATTATATGTAATACTCTGGATGTTGGCAATAATCTTCTTTAAATTCAACAAAACCGAAGATGTACAATGTAGGTGTTATTATTAAAGTAAGAATTTATGCGAATTACATATCAAAGAGGAAAATATCCAAGCTCTTGTTTGACAAATACTCATAGATGAGTATTTTTTTTATCTCCTTTAATGCAGCAGCCTGGAAGTTTCGCAAGATTTTTATGTTGGAGTTTGGCTACAAGCTTTGCTTCATTTTTTAGTTCCTCCCATCTTTGTCCAGATCTTCTTGAAAGCCTTTTAATAGTAACCTCATGCCCATTAAGTAATTTACCCTAGAGCACAAATTATGGATTAGTTTTCTTAAATGGTTCACGTCCCTAACAGGTTTATGTTTGTGTACTTGTTTCAGAATTCATGAATGTTTTCATGTTAGTTAATCTCATAATAGTCGAACGAAAACCAATATATAATTTTTGGCCAATTAGTATAAAAAATTCAAATGTTTATGACATATCATAATTTTTTTTGTCTTTAATTTTGACAAAAAATCCTATATTAGACAATTTTAACATAAATTATTGATGTGACATTTTATGAAGATATTGGTATAAAAACTTTACAATCATTGTACTTGCCTTGTATACGGGTCCAAAATCACCCTCACTGAGTTTGTTTGCAGAAGAGAAGCCATTGGTAATAGCACATATACTAGAAAAACTAAACACAGGAATCTCCACTGGCTTTGTACATTTTTCTAGCCTTTCTCTTCCTGCTATTTCAGAACCTCCCAGGCTCATGGAAAAATCGAACGATAACAAGTCCATTCCTGCTTGAACAAAATTGACAGAGATCAATAATTTGATTCAATGCTATTGGAAGTAAGTATCAAATTCATACCTTCTTGTCTATTCATTTTTCTCCACCTCCAATAAAGAAATATGGCTGAGGTGATAAGTATTAGAGCAATGGTTGATGTTACAATAATCCATAGTTTCCTCTTCTTGTAATCTGTTTCATAAATAGATGACATTCAATAGAATTTTGTGTACATTTATATAAAGAATTTAAGCAAATAGAATTCAAAAAATTTTACTTTCTTTAGCCAATTCAGAAGCAGCAAATTTGACATATAAATCTCTTATGGAATAGTCATTGTTTGAAAGCTATTACAGATTCAGAAGATCTCCAGCCCAAATTAGACATAGATTATCATTGTAGGAATAGGCAGTGCATGAGCAGTTGCTCAAGCAAGCCGTTCTGCAATCACTTATGCTCTTAACGCCCGAAAGAGCTACTTCATTATCAGGCAATGCCATTTTCGACACCATAATAAACCCATCCTCTGTAGTATTGGTATTGTTACATTGCAAAGTTATTTTCCTGACACACCCTCCTCTAGAATTTTCCATTTTCCAAGAATTCAGCTTGAATCCTGGTAAACAAGAACATAAAGCACGGGATTGCAAATTGCAAATGCCAAAACTCCCATAATAAGCATAAAATCCACATTGGCTATTAGAAGATGACCAATCTAAAGTCCAATCATCAGTGTTATTTTCTGACCAATAGAATGTCAACAATTTTCCTAATTGATGCGGTCCAGGAGCAAGCCTTGGAGTTCTTGAAAAAATTGGACAAAGTTCGGTAGTGGCAATTTCGTAAATAAAGTAAAGTTTTGGGTCTCAGATTTTAGTGTTTTCGGTGGCTATTTTGGATGGAAATGGGCCACTAATTCCAAGTCACTAGTTTTGCTTGTGAGACCCTATGGATTGTGGCTAAATTCGCACGTTTAGGCCTTATTAATGTTGTTTTCCTATTTTTAATGACTTTTCCTATTTTCATTAGGAAGTTTATTTAGGGTTTCATTTTGGTATATAAGCCTTATTATGCCTTGTTTACTGGGAGCTTTCATTTGATAATAAAATTACAGACTTTTGTCTTTTTTTCCAAATTCTCTAGAATTTAATTGAATCAATAAGGATTTGAAGATTGCATATCAGCATTCTTTGTGAATCAATAATTTGTAATTTATTACCTTTCACTACATCACCACCTCTGTTGGCAATATGGTATGAAGCAGCTGATTATGGAACTTGTACACGAATTTGAGCCAGGGCCCCTTTTTTAGAATTTTTTGGACAATTTGATCACCACCTTGCCTCACAGAACCATTCTGAGGAATATCACCTGTGATGGAGACCTGTCTACTGATGAACAATATAAGGAGTGGATTTAGGTTCAACAAACAAAGAAAGATGAGTTTATGCAAAATAGAAGAACAATGGAATTACGTGCATCTATTGTTTAAGGTGCTCAACAAAAGAGAAAAAAGAAATTTTTTTTTGCAACTTTATCTTTATCTGCTTATTTGATGCTATTTTCCTTTTGGTTATTCAGTTTGTAATGAACACTTTATGTAATATTTGACAACAATAAAAGCAAACTGTTTCATTTTAGTCAAGCACAAATAATTATAAATTTCACTTCTGATATGACTTCTGTCGTTAGGTGGCTTGCCCTTGCAAGTTTTCCAACTAACTATTTTTTTTCTCTCTATTTTTATTTTAGTTATCTTTTTGTCTCTAACTTTTGCCTAGACAGCCTCTTTTGAGGTTTTCTCCCTAGCGAGACTTCACAGAAAGTACTTTTTAAGTTTGTCTAAGTTGATGGGCTCTCTGAACTCATTTCTCTTCAGATTGGATATAATAGCAGCACCTTTGGAAAAGGGCTTCTTCACTATATATGGACCCTCCCAATTCGGTTTAAACTTTCCCCGTGGATCAGTTATGATTGACTTAGTGAGCTTCAACACTAAGTCTCCTTCTTCAATCTTTCTAGGTTTGTCTTTTTTATTGTAAGCTTGGGCTATCCTCTTTTGGTACAATTGTGAATGGTACATTGCCTTCATCCTTTTCTCGTTCAGCAATGTCAACTCTGCTAGTCTACTTTCCACCCACTGATACCCAAGGATCTTAAATTCCAACAATACTAGTAATGACTGTGTTTCCACTTCTACTGGCAACACCGCTTCACATTCGTACACCAGAGAATATGAAGTTACTCCAATTAACATCCTGGTAGTGGTCCTGTACCCCCATAATGCAAACTGCAAGTAATCTGACCAATACTTTCCATCATCTTGGCTAGGATTCTCTTCACATTCTTATTCACCACTTCAACTGCACCATTTGCCTGTGGTCTGTATAGAGATGATCGATGATGCTCAATCTTATACTCTTTTAACAAGGCAACTAATTCTACTCGAAATTGAACACCATTATTAGTGACAATATGATGAGGCAACTTGTATCGATAGATTATGTTCCTTTTAATGAATCTTGCCATTTGTTTTGACCCAACAATAGTGTACGATTCCACCTCTACCCATTTAGAGAAGTAATCAATGGCCAATACTATGTAATGATGTTCATTTGATGCCCTCGGTCTTATCTCCCCTATAATATCAATTCCCTAAACTGCAAAAGGCCAAGGAGAAGTCATCCCCTAAAGTTCCATAGAAGGCAAATGACTGACATCACCATATGCTTAACAGTTGTGACATTTCTTTACGAATTTCACTTAGTCTGCCACCATTGTCAACCAAATATAACCTTAACATGCTCTTTTTCTTAGCCAAGATTGTTCCATTCATATGCGGCCCACACACTCCTTCATGGATAGCCTCTATGAGTTTTGTACTTCCTCCTTATCAACACACCTCCAATTGGCATTCTTTTATACAACATTCCATTATGACTAATGAATTGATGCAATAGCATCCTCAGAGACATTCTTTCCTTCTTATTAGCATCTTCAGGGAATTTTCCTATTTCTATGTGCTGTTGTAGATTATGAAACCAAGGCTTCTCAGTAGTGTCGACTGGCATTACTCTTATCTCCTTATAACAAGGGGTTCAAGACTTTACTGAGATAAAAGGTTTGACTTCTGTCTGTCTTTCACTTTCCCACATTGATGCCAGAGTGGCTAAAGCATCAGCCATTCGATTTTCTTCCCGTGGAAAATGAATGAACTTACAGTGAATAAAAGATAGCAGAACAGTAGCCAAATAATCCTAGTATAGTCTTAATTTATCTTCTCTTACCTCCCATTTTTTTTTAGGCTTATTTCACTACTAGCATGGAGTAACCATACACTGTAACTTCTTCTACCCCCACACTCCGAAGTGCCTCCAAGCCGAAGATGCAAGCTTCATATTCAGCTTGATTGTTAGTCACCTCAAATTCTAATCTTTTTGCCATTGGGATCATCTCTCCTTCTGGTGTGATCAGAATTATGCCAATACCTGCTCCTTTGTTATTGACAGCTCCATCAAAGTACATACTCCAACCCTGAATCTCTATTGCCCCTAAGTGCTCATCTGGAAACTCTAATTTCTACTCTTGTCTGTCATCTACTGGATTTTGAGCCAAGAAATCTAGTATTGCTCTTCCTTTCACCACTTTCTTCGCCATATAATTTCTATCGAATTTAGTGAGCAGAACCAACCACTTGGCTAGCTTCCCTGTGAGTGATGGAGTTTACTGAAGATATCTAAGGGGATCATGTTTAGAGACCACCTAAACCCTGTAAGACTGAAAATAATGTCGGAGCTTCTTCATTGCCCATATCACAGCCAAACACCCACCAAGTCGTACTTAGCTTCATAAGGAAGAAGCTTCTTACTCAGTTAATATACTACATGTTCGACCTTATCATCCCCTTCCTGAGCTAACATTGCCCCAATTGCTTCCTTTGATAGCCAGATAGAGGATTAGAGGTCTACCTGGACTCGGTGGCTATAACACCACAGGATTTATTAAATAGTCCTCAGTGGTTTTGAAAGCCTACTGACACTTATCATCCCAAATCACCGGTTGCTTCTTTCTCAGAAGCTTAAAGATCGGTTCATAAATAGTGGTAAGCTGCGCTATGAATCTGCTGATGTACTGTAATTGCCCAATGAAACCTCTTACTTCCTTCTCGGTCTTGGGTGCAGGCATTTCTTTAATCTTCTTGATCTTGTCTGGGTCAACTTTAATTCCTCTCTGAAGTAACCCCAAATACACACTTCTTCAGATTCAGTCTGAGGTTGTGCTTTTTAATTCTTACCAGAAACTTATCTAGAACCTCAAAATGTCCTTCTCTAGTTGATGACTTCACATCATGTCATCTACATACACCTTTATCTCCTTGTGGATCATGTCATGCAACAGAGTGGTAGCCATTCTCTGATAAGTAGCTCAAGCATTCTTTAGCCTAAAAGGCATCACCAAGTAATAATAAATCCCCTATTTAGTGGTGAAGGATATTTTTAACTTATCAATTACTGCCATCATTATCTGATTATACCCTGAGCAACCATCCATGAAAGAGTACATTGCGCTAAAGGCCGCACTATCGACTAACGTATCAATATGCGATAACAAAAATCATCCTTCAGACAAACCTTGCTCAAATCCCTATAATCTACACACATTCTAACTCTTCCATCCTTCTTGGGTACTGGAATAATGTTAGCCAACCATTGAGTGTCCTCTACTACTTCCATGGATTTTGCTTTCAACTGTTTCTCAACCTCTTCTATGATAAAAAAAGCCCATTCTGGTCTTAACCTCCTCTTTTTCTGCTTTACTGGTGTAATATGAGGGTGTGTAAGGATTTTTTGTTCTGCAATCTCCCTGTCAATCCTAGGCATATCTTTATAACTCCAAGCAAATACTTTCTATCTTTCTATTAACACTTCTCTCATTTTTTCACTCTCATCATGAGTTAAGTCAGAAGTAATCAGTATATTTTTAGGATTATCACTCATGCTTAAATTAAATGATTAAGTTTGCATAGAATTAATGTCAAATATATGCATGAAATGGTCATCACAAGCAGAATAACCATTAGGAAACATATCATACAAGTAAGCAAACTCAAATTTCATTGCATCAACTTTAAAAAAGAACAAGCCATCAGTTTCAAACAGATTAGCTAAGGAAATGTCAAAATCATCATAAAAAGCATCAATAAAAGAGTTATTGATGAAAATCTTAAAATCCAGCTCCTTATTCTGATCATCAACATTCTTCAGCTTTGGAGCAACAATGTCCCTATCAAACTCTAGATCCATCACTATTTCTTCTGCAATCACTTCATTAGTAACAGTTTCTATTTTCAGCCCATTCACGTACTCAGCAAATATCTCAAATCCTGGAATTAGCTTCCCAATCATCAGGAGAGGTTCAGGATTACCAGCGTATGGATAGTTGGTGCCTTCCTTTATAAATGTATTCCATAATGCTTTCTTATTAGGCTCAAATTATGCTAAATTTTCCACAGGTTTAGTTTTAGCTTCATTTTCCCCTTCAGAATCATTAGCTCTATGATACCCCACTTCGTACTTTAGAATCGGCATCTTTCTTTCCATAACTTCTGGCATTCCACTTTGATTCTTTCCCAGTCCCATGCCAAGTATGAAATTTATCTTCCTCATCATGCTCACATTTTTTCATCTAGCTTATCTTTATAAATCACACAGACTTCAAAGCTAGGACTGATAGGGATCTCTTTAGAGCCCAACTTTAAAGCAGTACCATCAACCTTGATTTTCGCTGAAATGGTAACCACTTTCTCTTCATATGGGAATTTTATCTTTTGGTGAATAGTAGATGACACTCCTCCCAAAGGATGAAACCTTGGCCTTCCCAAGAGAATGGAAAAAGTAACTAGACTGTCTATCACATGCGGATTTACCCACATCTCGATAGGCCCCGTCTTGACCAAAGCTCTGAAGGACCCCTTAATAGGCCTTTTTGTGTCATTGTAAGCCTTAATAACCATATCTAATGGTTTCAAATCAACCACAGTCAACCCCAACTTAGGCAGAATCTTTAGAGGATAGACATTGATAGCAAATCCATTATCCACCATCGCATAGCAGGTTAACTTCCCTGTGACTTCAGCTTTGATAAATAAAGCTTTATGATGGTCCCTTCCTTCCAATGGCAAGTCATCATCAGTGAACACAATAGCTCCTTGAGGGGTTTTCAACAGTGAATTAACCATCTGTTCAGGAGTGAAGTTTGTAGGAATTTTCTTTTGATCTAAGGCTATGACTAGCGCTTCCCTATGGACTTTAGAATGCATAAGCAATTCCTAGATACTAGCAACAGTCTTTTCATTCTTCTTAGTTTCTTCCTTCAAATCTATTTTCTCTTTTTTCGGCTCAACTGGTTTCACTTCCTCCTCTTTCTTTTCAACTTTCTGGACTGGTTAGATTTTTCTTTCTTCATCATTCCTCCATAGGTCAATCCATCCTTTGTCTTCATCATCAGAACTCCAGATATCCAGGACATTAACATTTAGTTTTGTGGGTTACTCTTTCATGGCTTTTGATTCAGGTTTTAGGGTTGGTGAGTCGGGTGTGGTGTCAACAAAGGAGTTTAGAAATTGCTTCTCTGTGAGGCCAGTGTTGATTATAAGGATGGGTACATTTGGGGGTGGCACATTTCTGTAATTGGTAAGGGATTATTCTAAGTGTTTGGCTTTCTGGTTTCAGGGTTGGTTATTTTACCTGAATTAATCAAATCCTAGATCTCATATTTTAGTCGAGTGCAACTATCGGTGTTGTGTCCAATGACCTGATGGAACTTGCAAAAGAATTTTGGGTTGGCATTTGGTAAGGATTATTTAAGAGGCAATGGTTGTAATAAATTATTCTCAATTAGCTTCTCCAAAACTTTGGAAAGGGATCTTCCTAGATTAAAGAACCTCTGAGGTTATCCGATAGCATTGATCTATACATTACTACTTGAACCAATCCCCTCTTTACCTGCAAATCTCTAAGCGTAGAATTTCTTTTCTTGCTCTATATTGGACTCCTTTTGAACTCTAAACTTGTACAATTCCTCGAAGTTTCAAATCCCCAGATCTTTCAATTTCTTAGAAAGCACCGGAATGCAACCTTCCATTAGTATCATCAACTGATCTGCTTCAGTGGGTTTGTGCTTCATCTGCCCTAATTTTCCTCAACATCTAGACAAATAATCAGTAAAAGACTCATTGAATCTTTGTTTGGTATCCAGCAGATCCCTTAAAGACACCTCCAATTGAACATTGAGGATATATTGTTTCACAAATGTAGCACATAATTCTTTCCAGTCAGCCTGAACATGAGGGTCCAAAGCATAGTATCATCTGATAGGTGTCCCTTCTAGAGACATTGAAAACTATTTGATAATCTGGGCCTCTGTTAGATCTATTGCCTTCAGATAAGTCACATACTGTTTCAAATGCAGATGCGGATCTTCAGTATCTTCAGTCCCAGTAAACTTCTTCATATCTGGGAATTTCAATTTTCGTGGCAAGGGATCATCATCTTTTTCTAGGCTGAGGTTGGTGTAGTCTAAGGGAGCATTAATTCCCTTTTCTTTCATCATCATCTGAACATGAGTCACAACCTTTGTTATATTCTTGGCCCAATCAATCTTTTCTACAGTCTCATAAATGTCCGCCTTTTGTTGTCCCATCGAGTCAACTAGCAAATTCTTAAAATCATCTTCCATTTATTTTTTTCCAGAATTTTCAGCATCAAGATCAATGGGTGGTGGCTGAGGTGCTGGTTGTTTCTCTTTAGCTTGCCCTATCATCTTCGCCATCATCTCTCGCATTATTACTCAGGTTTGAGTGGCCATCTCTTCTTTCAAATGTTCCTTGAAAGCATCAGTATCAAAACTTGCCATTGTCACGATCTCCGAATCTCTGACCAGACAGCCAGTGCTAGAGCGTGTTGAAATGAAGGATCGGGGTGCATCTATGTTTGCAACCACCACAAGTTAGAAATATGCATGACGTGTATTCATGAAATGCAAGTCTATTTTACTTTTATTGTAACTAACAGATAAGTAACAATATTTACATAACAAAGAACCAAAAATATTTATGCAATGTGCATCTCCATCCTTATTTCTCCCACACACGTGCTCTATGGCAAGTTTCTTATCCTAGGAATTTTGGCCTTGGTTTTGATTATCAACAGGGGATAATAAAATCAACGTATAAGCATGTCTCTCAAGATGATGATAACGAATAAGTAGTAAATCGTATGAATAAAATCAAAGTTCGATATAATGACCTATAATAAGAGGATTGGGCCTAACTTAATATGATCCATCATTGGTGGGCTTGGGTTTTATACATAAGATCACTATATGTCATCAAACACATGAATTTTAGAAAAAATCCCGCATGAAGTTTGCTAAGTCATTACATAAAATGAGTCTGAGGGAAATAAGTTTTGGCTCCCATAACTATATACCTCTATTACGTCTCCCCACTCAAGGGTCCATGCGACGTGGATAAGTACGTGCTATGAGTGATAATAATCAAATACTCCACCACCAGGTTCGAGTGAAACACAGGTAGCAAAGCATTAACTATCATCGGGTTATTCGGGACTTAGTGCACATTGTGTGGAAAAGTTTTGTGAATGCAGAAAATGCAAAAGAAATAAGAAAATAATTAAAAATGATAAAACATAACACTAGAATTAGTTTCTCTATCCCCAGTGAAGTTGCCACTGTAGGCGGTGGGGTTCAGCGCACGCCCAAGTATTTGGTAACCACGACATTGTGCGGGCTCAAGGCCTGCTAGGAAATACAACATAGGATTTAAGCCTATATCGGAGATGGGAGTCACCACCCGGATAAGACCCGGGACACATTATACAACAACTGGATTCCACGGAGGGCCCTAACAGTCGCCCTCAGAGATTAGGTTCAGAAACTGGGTATGAGCTTTTGGAATGCCCACCCAACCTTGTGGTTGGCCTTCGTTTGTATTTTGTGTTATATTACCTTTAATTATTTCTTTATTTCTTTATTTACATGCAAACTGCAATTGCCTCCAATCAATTGTCAAATTTTACAATTAAGCCTGAATTTGCACATTAGTCCAATTGAATGCAAATGAAGTTAGTTCACAACATTTATCACAAATAATACAAAATATTCATAAGCATAAATACAAATAAATAAATGCGCACACAAAAAAATAGAGAGAGGAGAAATGATTATAACCCTTTAACATGCAATACTGCAATAAATAAAATGCTAAATAAAATAAGATAAATAAATCTTAAAGGTTCTATAAATTTAAATAGCTATTTGGTGATTAACCATAACCCTATGATTCCTGAAAAATCAAATTTATTAGATTCACAACATAAAAACTACAAAAGAAAACCATCAAGTTAAAAAAGATAAAATGGACAATTAAAATTAAATAATTGTACTTACCTTAATCATGAAATTATAATTAACAATAAACCAAGGCAACAAAATAAAATAAAATAAAACTAATAATCATAGTCAGCAAATAAAAGATAATGCTAATCAATGGAAATTTCATAAAAACACACAAAAGTCCACTAAAACAATCAAATTGATTTATTAGAGTAAATTATTGGATAAATAAGCATTTCCAACAATACAATAAAATATAATAAAATATGTAAAATAAAAACAGAATAAAAATAAATTATAAACTACACAAAATGGTAAAAGATAACAAACAAAATACTAAACATTATAAAATAAAAATATAAGGCAATAATAATAATAATAATAATAACAATGAGAAATAACAAGCAAGAAATGGCAAATAACAAAATAGATGGGGCTACATCAACAGTGAATTTGCCACATGTCAGACATTTATTGGCCAAATTTATAAAAAAATTTTAACAGTAACTGTA
>CATIWM010536498.1:0-16324 GCA_949671775.1 Mallotus repandus | reverse complement strand
TTGTAACCTATAAATACCTCATTTGTATTTGAGTTTTATCATCCAACAATCAAAGCTTAATTATAAGCATTTGAAAATTTTCTTAAGAGTTCTTTCCTTTTGTAATTTTGTGAGATTATTCTAAAGAAAGTTTTTCTTCTTCTTGATCAATTAGAGTCTTTACTCTATTTTTATTCAACAAGTATCACATTGACTATGAACTTATGTTTTGAGTAGTTGAATTTTGGAAAGATGGCATTTCTCAAGCTCCAGCTCATTTTAACATTCGCGATTTTTGGCGAACTATTTTTAGGCAAATTGAGTATCAAGGTAGTGATGTGACACCCAATGGATTAATATCCAATTATTGTTATTTGTTTTACATCGATTCATGTGTCATGCTATATTTAGTAAGGGTGAGAGTAATCGAGTGTCAAAATAAAAGTCATTTATATTGTAGTAGTGCATGCAGACGAAAACTAAAGTTTCTTTGAGTGTCGTAACGAAAGTTATTTATATTGTAATGCATGCATCCGAACACTAACGTTTCTACCAGGCACTTTTGTTTTTCAAAATTTGCTGCAAATTAGTCAACAGTAGAAGTCTCGAATTACTATGGGCCACATTGTCACCGGTCTTCCCAACCCTAGAAGAGTGTTTGAACGTAAGTATTTGATTTGAAATCTTAAATTTCAAATATTTAAATTTTAAATGTAAGAATTTCAAATAACATATAGTTATATGTCATTTCAAATCCTCATTAAATGAGTTATTAAATTCATTGTGATTTTGTTTGAAATCCTTATAATACAAATCTATATAGTTACCAAATAAAAGATTTTATTGAAATTCAAATTCATACTCAAATCTCTTGCATCGAAACATAGTATAAGAGTACTTCAATGCATGTGTTGAAATTTATATTTCTAAATCGTGATTTGTTGGGTAGAATGGAGTTGTGTGATACCAATACACGCAAGTGATACAATGCGAGACAAGTTACACCAAGAAGACAACAAGTTTCCATGCCCAAAGATTCACTTGAATAAAAAGAAGAAAAGCACAATGAAGAAGTGCAAGGATCGCACCAAGTCTTGACCAGACTTGATGCATTGGAAAAGAAATTTAATGAAATTTTGCTGAATTAGAAAGAAAGAAAGCATATCATAACTACCTACTTCGGAAGTTCTTTGAGAAGTCCGGATATAGAGTGCCTTCTCCACCTCCCACCTCACCATATTAAAAAAGGTAAATTATGATCACCCTTAAGATTTGGCCAAATCCACTAATCAATCCTTATACTTTCAAAAGTCAACTAATAACTTATCAAATTTAATTTTATTAACTATTTCCTGCTTCTGCTTATTAAATACCTCCTCAGATTTGATATTTTTATTGTCAACATGAGAAGGTACTAAGTTAGCGAAATCAGAAATAATTAATAAAATCAAACATGAGGGGTATTTAGTTAATTTTTTAAAAAATACAGGTTGAACTAATAAATTAGAACAAACTTCAAGAGGGTGTTAGTAAATTACCCTTAAAAAAGTTAAGAAATTACTTACACTTTAATTTCTTTAAACCTCAAGAGGAAACAAGAGCAACTTAATTTTTAGTAAGAAAATTAAGTTCAAACTCTTTATTTTATTTTATTTCATTTAATTGATTAGTTCAAACCCTTTAATTTTTTCTTTTAATCCAACACTTAAATATTAAACATTTGAAATAGTTTAATAGATTTCTTTTAATTTTATTTTTATTTCAAACCCTCTCAATTATTTCAAGTGAAGCAGTCTAGTTTAATTACAATCTTAAAATTTAAATTGTTTAGAAATTAAAAGTATTTAAATAAGTTCACATCAGCAATTATGGGTTCAATTTTAACCAAATTGCAAATTGTGTTAAAATCACAAAAACTAACATGAAATTGGGACATTTTTTCAAAATTTTACAAATTTAAATAAAATTGCAATAGGTCGAAAACGTTTGGCATTTCCATACCAATTGGCCTAGTCTTGAACTATTTTTGCTTAAAAGATATTTTGGATTTGAACGGTGTATTAAATTAGTTGTTAAAAAAATTTTGATATCCTTAATCGTGCCTTGGATAGAATTTAATGAGTTCTAAATACCAATAATTTAAAAAAAAAAATCAAACTCATTGATGATAAAAAATTAAAAAATATGTATATAACAGATAGACACATAAACAAATCAACCAATTCCACTAAGCTAATCAAATTCATTGATGCGTAACGGTTTAAATAATGACTAGCGAAAAGGATTTTAATCTTTTTTTTTTTATTTAAACTATCTGTATGTTAAATTCATTGGATTATATTTAGTCTGGTTTGATTCAGATATAACTATAACGGCGGCAAAATCATTTAAAATACTAAATTTTGAACCCAAAACTTAATTTAAGCGATAATAATTCTCTGTTAGTTGATCTCAATGGTTGTTGGTAAAAGAATTTAATCTTTTATAAACGCTAAAATTATTTGTTGTGTGGAAAAGTTTATTCCTGCATCACTTAATCAAGTTAATATTATAATAATGAAAAACATGGCTCAACGAGTGCATTTATAAAATACTAAATTTCCACATCCAACTGAAAACTATTCTTTCTTGGAAAGTTACTGATGCAAAATATATATTAAACAACGAGCAATGTCCCTTTTGCATACACAGTATTGTAAGACTATTAAAAGGGAGGAGGAAAGGATAGAGACCTTGACTCCAAATTTCAAATGTCTACATTTATTTATATTATGATTAATATTTTTTTATTTAATTTGCAATTTATGTGCAAATAAGAACGTCTAAGGCAATTTTAACTTGATTTAAAAAGGAGATTTGTATATTGTTGTGCAATCCATCAATATTAAGGTCATATATTCTGGAAGAAGAACTGCTCATATGACTTCTATTAATTGAAAAAAAATAAATTTTAGATGATAGTATTGGAGCTGTTGCCGCTGCTTGCTTGCTGCTCAACCTGTTTTTCATCATCTGCATATGCAAGTAGATGCAAAATCAGATGATGAACAAACAGGTTGAGCAAGCAAGCAAGAAGCAGCAACAAATTTAATACTTAAGACTTTCCTATAAAAAAAAATCCATATCACTTGATGTACCCCATAATTATTTGATTGTTAAGTCTTTTTCCACTCTACTACTAGATTTCCAGAATTACTTGATTGTTGAGTCGTACAAATTTTATGATTCTTGAAAATATTATTTGGCAGTTGTATTTGTAAATATATAAATAAAATTAAATTCATATGACAAAAAATTAATGAATAATTCAAAGGAGTTATTATTCAACCAGAAGTGCATTATACTTAATGAATGATTCATCCACTATCTACTCTCATAAAATCCACCAGATTTCAATAAATCAAATTTAATTTAGACATTACCTTAAAATCTAACTAATTTGAAGCGTTTGTATGTACCATAGTTCGAACTTGAAATGTCGCCTAATTAAAAATAACCCTAATACAAGCTATTGTTTGGTTGAAATTTCTTTTCTTTTCTTTTTTTATTTATTTTTTGTTCCAAACAAATAAGCTATTACTGTTCCATTTCATGTCCTCCATCCCCTTCCCATTTCTTTAGTTGCCGTTTTTATTATACTTAAAACTTTGAGCTATTAACCATAAAATGGAGCATTCAGTAGAAGCTTATGCAGCTATCGGAGAGAATTCAAATGTTTTGGCTCAAATTGACATTCCAAATTCATTTATGGTGTTATTGTGCTTCTAAAATATTAAAATTATCAAATGGCCACTTTTGTGGGAAATCTTAATCAATTGATCTTGGTTGTTACCTTTCATTTTTTATTTCATTTCTCTCGTCAAATGCAACCATATGAACACAACAAACTGGTCAATTTAGCTTAAAAAATCCCCTGAAAAAGGACAAATAAATAAATAAATCAACATCTCTGTCTTAATTATGTTTTTTATTCTTTATCCATAGTTGATTATTCTTTATCATTTCTTCAGTCAAAAGCAACCGTATGAACACAAACGTGAAACTATTCAAGTGGCGCAATAGCATAACTTCCACTCTCAAACTGAAACTTGGCATCATCAACCGCTGATACTACATGCAGTGGCAAAGCCAGGCCTTATTTTCTTGGAACCAATAAATTGACAAATTTTGTCTCATTTTAATAAATTAGGGTGAACATTTTGAACTTAGTTTTTGATCATGTTACAGGAATTTTGCCTATTAGATTAAATATTAATGAGAATAAATTGACATTTTAAGTTATGAATACCATAAAATGACATACAAATTTTTATAACCCAAAATTATGGATATGTTTTAGAAAACGATGAGTTTTACCTTGAATTTTACATTAATGATTAACTATATTTTATTTTTAAGATTATTTGATTTTACTTCTTTAATTTTACAAGTTGTTTTAATTTTATATAATTTTATTTTAAAGATCTAATTAAAATTTTAAAATTTTTTAAATTTTATAATATATATTTTACACTTATTAAAATTTTATTCTCTTTTTTCATATAAGAAAGAATAAATAAATCTCAATTTTATAACTCTCAAAAAATAAAAATTAATATCTAAATATTTTATAAATTTAAAAGCCTACCAACCAAAATTGATAATTTCTTTAAAATATTACTTCACTGCTACTGTTTTGCCTGTGTTAATTTTTCCAAATTTCATTCTTTTTTTCCATACAAATTCACTATTACTGTTTCTTTTCATCTCCTCCACCACTTTCCATTTACTTAGTTTCCTTTACTCAAACTTTAAGCTATTGATCTCAGAGTGCAGCAGTTAGTGGCCGCTTGTTATATATATTTACATATGATAATTCCGAATCGGATCTCTTACTTATAAAACCTGCATCGACGAGAAGAACGGGTGAAGAGGTGGGGTTTCCCCCACAAACACTCTGAAGATTAAGTCAGTATTTGTACGAAAAAATTATAATAAAGCAAATAAAGTAGAATAAAATAGAATGGTGTTGGATGATGAGATGATGATGGAATGATGGGATGATGTAGAATATGAGAATGTGTGAATGAATGATCTCTCCCCCATATGAAATGTAATGAGATGTATATATAATGAGAGATTGACACAAACCTGTTAGGAATAAGATTCCTTATAGTTGTAGAATTGTCTTGTTTAGGAGAGTATAGACTTCCTTATCAAGCTTTCTTCTCATTCAAGCATTCTTCATTTTTAGGGATTATAACCTTTATTAGAATTGGATATTGATATGGGGTATCAAGAGTCCCCCTTGAAAGTCTGTTTGGATATTTATGTCCGAGATTTCTGGATTTTCAATTTGAATGATGACAAGTAATTATGTATGCGACTTCTACACTGAGATAATAACTTTGTTTGAAATCTCTGCTGTTATTGAAAGATGACCTGAGGTGGCCAGCCTCAGTCATAAACGTTGAGATGCCTGGTATACCAAGTCTTAGAATCACAATATCATATTAGAATAATAAAGAGATGCCAACTGGACTTATAGATGCTCGGTGTTAATAAAATGTCCCGAGGGATTAACTCACCAGTGTTATTATAACACACAGAACGGGACCAGCTAGTGCTGAAGTTTAATGCTTGGCATCCCGAGGTATTAACCCACCAGTGTTATAATAACACGCAGAATGGGACCAGCTAGTGCTGGAGTTTTGAGAGTAAACCTCAGTACTAAAAAGCGACTTGAGGGTGCTAGTTTCCATATATACTAGATTTTGTGAGATGCTCGGTGCTGAAGAGCGACCCGAGGGTGCAAGTTTTCATATATACTCGACTTTGTGAGATGCTTGATGCTGAAGAGCGACCCGAGGATACGAGTTTCCATATATACTCAACTTTGTGAGATGCTCGGTGCTGAAGAGTGACCCGAGGATGCCAGTTTCCATATATACTCGACTTTGTGAGATGCTCAGTGCTGAAGAGCGACTTTAGATCTAAAGAAATATTCAATGTTGCTCAGCTTTGTATTTTGATAGCTCTGTTGATGACAATTGTTTGGCCAAAATAATGATTTATATTGAGTTCGAACATCTTTGCTGATGTTCATATTTATTTTGCCAAGCACTGTTGTTGTAGCATTTTTACAAAAGGAAAGGATTTTTGTGATCATGGTAGTGAGTTTGAGCTCTTTAGCTAAGCTCAATAATATGGGATAGTAATTTAGTGAAGATTTTTTGAAAGGATGGAATGTGGGCTTTTTAAAACCAAACTTTGGTTTGTTCAATCTGAGTCATGAGATGAGCTTGGTAGTTCAAGTAAAAGACCAAGGTTGTATAGTTACTAGAATAGAGGATGCTACAAGATACTGGCTAGGTTGTCTTTAGATTTATGCTTAATGTATTCGGTTGTGTAGTGGATATAGTTGACTCTCTTCTTGAATTTCCCTTGTTGAATGTTCTTTGAAATTTTCATGAAGATCTGCTCTTAGTTTTAGTTGTCTTTGAATGCTTGGTAGATATTTGTACAATTTCAATGATGTGTAATGAGTTCCTTGTCGAATGCATAGACTATGAATTTTTGAATTTTCTAAGGCTCTTGCCTATATTGAGCTTTGTCAAAGTGCGTCCTTTATCTGTTACAATAGTCAAAAGAAAAGATCTTTGGGATCGTTTTCATCCATCTTGATTGAATGTCAATCTTTAATATGAGAAATATATCAATGTGATTGATGTGCACATTTTCTTAAACTTCATGTATAGAATAACGATGCAGTTTTATTCTTATGAGTATGCATGCTTGTATAATGGGTCATAGTTGCTTTATAAAAATAAAGAATTAAAAAAGATTGCAAATGATAATCATATATTCATGGATGAACATCTGTGTATAGATGTGTAAGTGCGCTTGTGTGGCGAGCTATAAATATTCATATAAGAAATAAAATGAAAGTAAATAATTAAAAATAAATGTTTGAGAAAGAATTCTTATCTGTGATGGTGGTGTTGTTGTCTCGCCTCTTGAAGTAACGAATATTTATATTTGTATGGTGCTCAGTAGCATCTTAGTTTCATTTTGATCTTCATCTCGAGGTAAACCCGTAAACCTTCTAGCTGCATCAGTTAATAAAATAAATTTTGGAGCTGGGCTTGTTCTTTTCTATTCTCAAATTGTAATACGGGCTTGACCCGTTATTGTAAGCACTATCTCCGTTAGCTTTAATTTCTTCTAGAACTAGCAGCAATGACGAAGCAAAGAGCCCTATCATCAATCATTCCCTTCAGCTGCTGTTATCATTATCGACGTGTTCCATTCCCGCTCACTTGTTCTGAAGCTGCACATAAACTCTCCCCTAGAACCAGTTTTGTAACTTTCATATCTGGTTGAAGATGATCAAGTTCTTCAATGATTGGCAGCTGCAAAATTTCAAAGATTCCAGCTCATTAGGCATGTGACACGTAAGGCCAAATACATGAATTAACGTTCATAATCCTGAGCCCATGGTTGAAGGCCATGACGTTGCTGTAGTTGAAAGCTTATCATTGAATTAACTTCCCTTTTTTTTTATCAGTGTTATCCCACACAAGAAAATGAACCTGAACAGAGCAAAAAATCATTATCTTCATCATCATCATCGTCTTCTGAATTTGTTGTTCTGCGGTATTGGTGAAGCATTCCATCTTACAGTAGAGGTGGAACAAAATTTGGTTTTGGTGGAGTTGTCCGAATTTTTTAATGCTCAGACTCGGACACCTGACTGTCTTTTACGATGCTCAATGTTCGGTGGCAGCTTTTGATTCGAGAACCACTCTCGGGCAGGGCCACCCTTCGTTATGTTTATCATCTTTCAGCTCTTTTCTTATTTTGTTGAAGATTAAAATTCTATATCTTCCTCATATTGATGGTGGAGCAGCTGAGCTTCTTGCTTCTCCTGTGTTCGTGTTTCATCGGATTGTTAGTTGGTGGATTATGAAAGTCTCGGAATGTTCTAACCAGCTACTGCTTCATCGCCTACTCGTTGGAATAGCTCGTTTTCTTAAAGACTCCGGACACCGTAGGAATCAGGTGCCTAACTATCACTATGCTCAGGTGCTCGGTATTCGGTACTTGATACTTAGTGGAATATCTTTCAGCGATAATTGTCGATAATAGAATTGCTCTTTGAATATGTGGTTGCTGTTGATGAAGAGTTTGGCCAGAAGTTACAGCTTTGCGTGAATTTCTCTATGGCGATTCATGTGGATATAATGCTGCCGAAGCCATCATAATCTTAATCCCATAATCTGAGCTTCACTTCTGCTTTGCTGTTGCATTATTCTCTGTTCTCTTGTTTTCCTTTTAAAGCTCTAACAGAGTTGAGACTTGTATGTCAATCCACATAGTAAGTCTCGGGTATCATAGAATCCGGACTATAATGATCAAGCTCGATGTTGCTTTTAAATGTGAACATATATGAGTACCAAACTCGGATATCCGACTATCACCAGGCTTGGGTTCTCTGAAGCTTAATGCTTGGAGATCGATGCTTGACATTCTTGACAAATAATAAGGAAATCGATGCACTTGCTTCTTCTCTCTCGAACCCAATCAGAGTCATAAAATAATTACTACCATATGCATTAGTAGCTGTACCCATTCTTGATAAATAATAAGCCTGGGATCATCAATTCCAATTTAGCGGATGGTGGTAGAATTAATAATAAATCCTAGTGTATTCAAATTGTGTATACGGATTGGTATATGCTCTTTGCCAATTATAGCTCCATACATGCATGCAGACAATAGCCGTAATTCATAGTTTGTTGCTTTATCTTAGCTCAAATACATGCATTGTGTCCCAAAATTCTCAAGCTGTAAGAATTTTTATTTCTTCATTGTTCTCGGTACCTTTCATAGACATGTCGTAATGAAAGAGGGTTTGGTTGAACTGTTGAATTTAGAGTTAGGTTCCAAGCAGGTAAAGATAATTCAGAATTTTGATTCAATTGTGCCTAGCTCTTGATTATTTTATTTTAAAGAAAAATAAAACGAGCTAGGTTTTTCCCACAGATGGTGCCACTTGATAATTCCGAATCGGATCTTTTGCTTGTGGAAACTGCATCAACGAGAAGAATGGGTGAAGGGATGGGAATTCCCCCACAAACACTCTGAAGATTAAGTTAGTATTTGTATGGAGAAATGATAATAAAGCAAATAAAGTAGAATAAAGTAGAATGGTGTTGGATGATGAGGTGATGATGGAATGATGGGATGATGTAGAATATGAGAATGTGTGAATGAATGATATCTTCCCCATATGAGATGCAAAGAGATGTATATATAGTGAGAGATTGACTCAAACCTCTTAGGAATAGGATTCCTTATAGTTGTAGAATTGCCTTGTTTAGGAGAGAATAGACTTCCTTATCATGCTTTCTTCTTATTCAATCATTCTTTCTTTTTAGAAATTATAACCCTTATTAGAATAAGATATTGATATGGGGTATCAATATATATTCTGCATGTTGCTTTGAAAAATGATATTTGTAGACATAAATTATTTGATTAATTTTAGTTTTCCATTGAATCACGTGAATAGAGTTATGATAATAAAGCAATTAAAGATAATGTGTTAATGTTTTTCCATCCTTTATTAATTTGCAAATTTTGCATATCCATGCCCAAAAAGGACAACAAAATTGTTATGTTAATAAATAAAATCCGTTTATCTATTTTGTAAATAAAATAAAATAATGACAATGATTATAATGGTGACAACGAAATTGTTATGTTAATAAATAAAATAAAATAATGATGATGATAATGATGGTGACAATATTGTTTTGTTTATATTTTATTACATTTTTTTTGCAATTAAAATAATAATAAATAAATATAGAAAGTTACTAATAGCTTATAAAGTTAGGTTATTTATTTATTTAATTTTGTTTTATTCATAATTACTATGTCTAGTCCTTTCTTTGTAGCTAACGGCTCAGGTGATGGATATTGGAAGGTGAGGAGAAGGGTTCGATCTCCCTCCCTCTTAACTTCTCAATTGTTAAAAAAATCATTACTTTATTTAAATGAGAATGATACTATTATAAGTTTATATTTGTTATATTTTTATTTTGAACAAATATATGTATTTATTGTTATAATTTATAATTGCCAAAGTGATTTAAACTTTAATGTGTTAGTACATGTAAAAATTATATTTTTGATGAAATACCATGAATGATGACAATTGTTAGAACTTAAAAATTTACCCGAAGGAATTATTATTGTATAATTGATGAACATTATTGGAGTGTATTATAATATTTTATTACCCATTATGTTTATATACATGGTATTTAAAGTATGTTGTAGTATCTACACAAAGAAGAACTATTTTGTTGATTTACTGAATTTATATTGATTATGGGCATTGTATTATATTTTATAGCTATTGCAGTTCATTTACATGCATCATTTGCTACTGTATTTAATGGTACAAACTTCTCTTAATGACATGAGCAAGGTGATTTCCACTTAGAATTTATGGATCTTAACTTAGATTATTAGAAGGTAAATCTGCTACTATTATTGATTCAAGTAGTGAGGCGAAGAAGTTCACTTTAAGGCATGGAAACACAGTAACAGATTGTACCTAAAGTTTTGTGAATGACAATTGCCAACAACATTAAGTCTACTATTCCACAAACAGAAAGTGCTAAGGAATTTCTTGCATTTATGGAAGAACATTTTCATTCTGCTAACAAGCTTCTTGCTGGTACATTAATGGCAAAGCTCACGACCATGAAGTATGATGGGTCAAAGGGCATGCAACATTGCAACAATATTGAAGTCCTTGGGGTTGGCAGTAGATGATTCTATTTTAGTGCAATTTATGTTGAACTCACTTCCTTCTAAATATGGGACTTTTCAAATTAACTATAACACTATAAAGGATAAATGAGATGTTAGGGAATTGGCTAGTAGGCTTGTTTAGGAGGAAAAAAGATTAAAGAATTAAGGATTCACACTATTAATATTGTGGGTCAAGGAGTTGGAAAAAGAATGAAAGTAAAAGCCAACAAGTTTAAGAAAACCAAAAGGCCTGCTAATACTTCTCTAGGAGAATAGAAGGAATAAAAGATTGATAGATGTCACTTTTGTTAGAAAGAAGGACATTATCATAAAGATTGCTTAAAATGTGAGGTTTGGTTTGAAAAGAAAAGTATCTTTCATTATGCTTTTCTAATTTTGAATCAAACTTAGTTGAAGTTCCTAATAATACTTAGCGGCTTGATATTGGTGTTACTACTCATGTGGCTACTATGATGCAGGGATTCATTACAATCCGAACCATAAATCCAACAAGTGATTTTCTATTTATAGGGAATCACATAAAGGCACTGATTGAAGGCATTGTGACTTATCATTTAATCTTGGATAGTGGCTATCAATTAGACTTATTTGAGACCATTTATGTGCCTTCAATCAGTAGAAAACTTATTTCATTTTCTAGACTAGATGTTTATAGTTTTGATGGTAAATTTTGATATAATACTTTTAGTTTATTTAAGAATTTTTGATTTACTAGTTTTGATTTTCTTATTGATGGTTTATATAAACTAAAACTTGATAATATTTTTGCTAAATCCTTACTTAATATGAATAGCAGTATTAGACTTAAACTTAGCATGATGAATGAAAATTCTGCTTACTTGTGGCATAAGCGTTTAGGTCATATATCCAAGAAAATATTAGATATTAGTAAATAATGAAATTCTTTCAAATCTAAATTTTACTGATCTTGGGATTGTTGTGGATTGCATTAAAGTAAGCAAACCAAACATTATAAGATATGAGCCACAAGAAGCACTCAACTTCTTGAAATTATACACATTGATATTTGTGGTCCTTTGAAACTCCAAATATTAATGGAGGAAGATATTTTATCACTTTATTTATGATTTTTCATGTTATGGTTATACCTATTTACTTCATGAAAAATCTCAATCAACAAATGCTCTTGAGGCATACATAAAGGAGGTTGAGAGACAAATAAATGAAAAGGTAAAAAATTATAAGATCTTATAGAGGTGATGAATATTATGGAAAATATGATGAGTTTGGATAGTCTCCTAGTCCATTTGCAAAACTCCTTAAAAGTTATGGCATATATGCACAGTATAGTATGCCAGGTGCACCTCAACAAAATGGTGCAGCGGAAAGGCATATTTGAACTTTGATGGATATACTTAAGAGAATGATGAGTAACTCCTATTTTCCTAAATCATTGTGCATGTAAGTACTTAAGATCGTAACATATTTATTAAATAGGGTTCCTAGTAAGGTAGTTCAAAATACTCAATTTAAATTGTCGACAGGAAAAAAACTTAGTTTAAGACACTTGCATGTTTGAGGTTGCCTAGCAAAAGTAAGAATTTATAATTCATATGAAAGAAAGTTATATTCTTGAACTGTTAGTGGTTACTTCATTAATTACCCAGAGAAATCTAAAGGGTACATATTTTATTATCCAAAACATAGTTTGAGATTTGTTGAAATCGGAAATACAAAATTTATTGAGAATGGTGATGTTAGTGGGAGTAATGAACAACAAAACATGGAGATAAAAGAGATTAATGTAAATGTTCCTTTACGCATAAATGTTCCTTCATCCATTACTTTAATGAATGTTGTTCCAAGTGTTAAATGATATAATGATGACACTCAACAACATTTGAATGAAGAACCATCCCATCAAGTAACTAACTCACATATGGATAATGCAAATGAACCATTACTTTACTTAATATTGTTCCAACTGTTGAAGGATATAATGATGACACTGAACAACATTTGAATGAAGAACCATCTATCAAGTAACTAACTTACATATGGCCAATGCAAATGAACCATAAGGAATAGTTGTTAGAAGTTCTCAAAGAGAAAGGAGGTCGACAATTGTGAATGATTATGTGGTATATTTGCAATAGTCAGATTTTGATATTGGAATTAATGAGGATCCGATTTCATATTCATAAGTCATAAATAGTGTCGAATCTAATAGATAGACTGATGCTATGAAAGATTAGTTGAAATTCATGAAGAAAAATAATGTTTGGGATCTTGTTGAATTGCCAAAAAATTATAAAAGAGTCAAGTGTAAATAGGTCTTTAAGACAAAGCATGACTCAAAAGGCTATATTGAAAGATATAAAGTCAGACTTGTTGCTAAGGGTTATACAAAAAAAAGTGGCATTGATTATAACGAGACATTTTCTCTAGTCTCAAATAATTATTCATTAAGAATAATTATGACATTAATTGTTCATTATGACTTAGAGCTACATCAAATGGATGTGAAAACAACCTTTCAAAATGGAAATTTAGAAGAGGAAGTTTACATGGATCAACCTGAAAGTTTTTCCATAATGGTGTGTAAACTCAAGAAATTAATATATGGACTTAAAGAAGTTTCCTGACAATGGTATATTAATTTTAATATCATTATTACATCTTTTAGTTTTAAAGAAAATATCGTTGATCGATGTATATACCAAAAGATCAGTGTGAGTAAGTTTATATTTTTTGTTCTTTATATTAATGATATTTTGCTTGTTGCTAATAATCTAGGTATAATGCATGAGACTAAAGATTTTCTTGCAAATAAATTTGAAATGAAATATATGGGAGAGACATCTTATGTGATTGGAATAGAAATTTTTCATGATAGATCATGTAGATTATTAGGATTGTCTCAAAAACCCTATATTTGAAAAAGTTCTTGAAAAATTTAACATAAATAAATGTTCACTTGGGGTTGTTCCCACATATAAAGATGACAAATTTAGTCTTATGCAATGTCCGAAAAATGTTGTGGAACGAAAATAATGGGATCAATTCCATATGCTTCTATTGTTGGAAGTTTAATGTACTTGCAAATATGTACCAGACCGAACATCAGTTTTGCAGTTGAAATGTTAGACAAGTATCAAAGTAATACTGGAATTGATCATTGAAAAGATGTAAAAAAAGTGTTAAGGTACCTTTAAAGAACAAAGAACAAAGAATTACATACTCACATATAAGAAATCCAATGAATTAGAGGTAATTGCGGAAACATGTTAAAAGAATGGATTTAAATTATAGAATTCAAATTCTTCAGATACTTTCAATAAAATTTTTTAAAAAGTTCAATTCAATCAAAAGACTTGTTCAAAACAAGCGTTTCTCCATTGGTTTACATACAGATTAGCAATAATTTCTTATACAGTTGGCATAAGTAACCTACTTTTTGAACACCAAAATTTTTTCGGGAAAATGGTCCCATTTATCCTTAACTATAGGCCAATTTTCTAAATAAATCTTTTAATTCGTATCAATTCAGACCAGTTAATTTTTTATTTTCTTTCAATTTTATCCAACTTTCATTTGGTATGTGCAATTGATGATATGACTTGCTGTTGTGTCAAAAACAGTGTTGACACGGCAAGTAGGAGTGAGCAAAAATAACTAAAAACTGAATTAATTTGATTTAGTTTAAGTTGTAAAAAAAATTAATTCAATTTTTACTTTAAAGAACAAAAATATTTTCAGTTTGATTCAATTTTATTTTAAAAATATAATTAAACTGACCAAATTTAATTTCTAAAATATTTTAAATTATATGGTGTTTGTTGTTCGATTTGATCGGTTTATCAATAATATCTTTTTTAAATATTTAAAACTCTTATAAAATTATTTCATACCAAAAAATTCAAACCAAAATTATTTGAATTCATTTAGAAAATTGGTTCGATTGATAAAAAAAATTAATAAATAAAAATATAAAAAATTAACAATAATAGATCTCTTAAATATTATTAAAATAGTCCAAAATTACATAAATCCAATATACTTAAAATTGTAAAAATAAAAAAGGCAAACTGAATATACCAACAAAACCGAACTAGTTCAGTTCAGTTATTTTTAAATAGTTTGGTTTTAGATAATTTTTAACAAAATTGAACCAATTGTTTTTTATATTTTGGTCTTGATTATAATGAAGTTGTTTTGATATTCTTGCTTTATCAGCATTATTTTTGACACGTTAACAAGTCACGTTAGTAATTACACAACAATTGAAAGTTAGATAAAATTGAAAGAAGTCAAAAATTAACTGTTTAAATTGATACAAATTAAAAAAATATAATTATTTAAAAAATTGACTTATAATTGAGGATAAATGAGATAATTTTTCCTAATTTTTTATACGATTTACTGTGAAACATATATATTCCATTATTGCGGAAACATGTTGTGATGTTGTGATGGATATCGAAATTTACTAATTGTTATGTACTCCTTCGTCATCATTATTGTAATATTAATAATCAATTTGATTGAGTGATGGAGGAAAAGTAGACTTTTCCACCTAAGTAATAAATCTTTGTGCGCGTTATGGAGGATTAAAATCCTTTTCATTCAATAAGCAAGGGAATAGCAAGAGCATTCTAAAATTTAGCATTCCATTCTTACCATTATCTATATATACTAAAAGGAGTACAATGTCTTCTAGCACCATATTATGATACTTAGCAATAAATTATTTCCTTTCTCTTTTTCACAGATAATTTAATAAAAAGATGTCTATTCATAAAAATATTTCTTTTATTATCTTTTAAACCAATTTCTTTTTATTTTTCCATCTTTTCCACATGCAACTTAATAAAAATGTGCATATTCATAAAAATCTTTCTTTTATTATCTTTTAAAACCAATTTCTTCCCTCCAAAAATCTTTTACACTTTTATTCTCTGCAAGTTTTTATGTTCTTCTGTTTTAGTAAATTAATGTAAGTTTCTTACTATAATAATTCAAATATTTCTCTAATACATTTATATACTTAGCCTTTTTTAATTGAAAAAACTAATATAATAAATTGCAATGATATATTTGTCATTTCTTTTTTATATGTGAAAATTCTCATATCTATAGATTTAATTTACAAGTAATAACTCCGCCAACCCAATTGGTGGAGTTGATAATTTAATTTGTTTTTTTATTTTATGACAATTCCACCATCCCAATTGACAGAGTTGTCAATTCATTTTTTTAATTTTGATTTTAGGCTACTTTCATGCATGTGAATTCGTGCTAGAGTAATTGGGGCAATATGCAATAGTAATTAGCTAATGAGGTCTTACTCCAATCCAAATTAGCCACCTAACTAATACACTTATGAGCACAAGTTGTATTAAGTTGAGAAATTGAGATCATGACCTTAATTAAAAAAATTAAACTATATTAATTAATTCATTAATTAAGTGCTGTATATGTATCCAAAACCACAATAATCACAAGATATATGTGATTTAGTTATAAAAAGTTAGAATAAGATTCAATTATATATATA